>JAOTJB010000210.1:2989122-2999417 GCA_027123815.1 Erythroxylum minutifolium | reverse complement strand
TACATTATAATTAATTAAAACATAATTCATTAATTAATTATAATATTTTAATTAATCAATATATTGTAATTAATTAATTATAATATAATAAATTAATTAATTAAAATATAATAAATTTTTATTTTTAATATATTTTACAAACCAACTATTATCAATGGCAACGGTAATTATTCATTCCTCTTAATAAACTATCTTAATTATAATGATAATATTCATTTGCATTTCTCTGTGTATTCATTCTCATTCTTATTATCATTCCCTATGCGAACCAACCGCCTCCTATCCACTTCCGTGAGTCTTTTTATTTTTATTTTTTATCTTTTTAATTTTAATTATACTATTAATATTTTAATAAAAATTAAATCAAAATTTAATCTTAATTTTAATTTTAATTATGTAATTATGTTACTTTAATAAAAATTAAAATTAAAATTAAAATTAAAATGATAAAATAGAAAAACAAAAACAAATTTTGTGTCACGTGTGTGACACTTAAGTCACGACAACTGTAACAAAAATTTCTATTTTTGTTTCTTATTATTTTAATTTCATTTTTTAATAAATAAAAAATAAAAAACAAAACAAATTTTGTGTCACAAAGGTAACAAATTTTTTCATTGTTTTATTTTAATTTTAATTTTTTTAAAAAAATTTGAAGAAAAAATTTTAAATTTTAAATTTTGATTAATTTATTAAAATTGTTTAATTAATTTATAAATTATAAAAATATTAAATTAAATTAAATTAAAGAGTTGAATAATGTCAATATTATTATATTAATAAAAATAGATTTTTTGTTTTCTATTATTATTTAAATTTTAAATTTTTTAAATAAATTTTTGTCACAAGTCGTGACACATTTCGTTTTTATTTTTAATTTTATTTTTTAAATAAAATTTATAAGATAAAAAATTAAAATTTGAAATTTATTAATTTATTAAAATTATTTAATTGTTTATAAATTATAGAAAAATATAAATTAATTTTATTATCATTATATTAGCAAAAATCAAATTTTGTTTTTATTATTATTTTAAATTTAAATTTTTAAATAAATTTAATTTTAAAAATTGTGTCACATGCGTGACGTTTTGTTTTTTATTTTTGTTTTAATTTTTTAAATAAATTTTATAAGATTAAAAGTTAAAATTTTAAAATTGATTAAATTACTAAAATTATTTAATTAATTTATAAATTATAGAAAAATATTAAATTAAATTTAAAATTTTGATTAATTTATTATTGTTATATTAGCCGCATGCATATTAATGCAATATTAAACATCTTAAGTATTTATGATAAAGTTTTTTTTATAAAAAATACTTGTGAAATGTAAATAAATTATACAATATATTATATATGTGAAATAATTTATTTTAATTTCAACAACTTATTTTAATCGATTAATTTACTAAAATTGTTTAATTAATTTATAAATCTGATTAGTTACTCTATATTCATCATTAACCTGTTTGTCATATAAGCTCCTAATCATTTCTTTAGTTAATCTTAGCTTTAAAAAAGTGTCTCTTGGTTTACATAATGCAATATTTTTGGTGACAGAATATTTGTGTTTGTGTTTGATAAAGGTTGTGTTTGACAATCAGCTGATTGCATTAATTGTTAGCTGATTTTATCAGCGGTTAGCTGATAGCTAATTATAGCAGCGGATTTGACTAACAGATAATATTAGATGTTTATTAAATATGTTTAGTAAAATTAGTTGTTTATGCTTGAATCAAATTTTAAAATTTAATGTAATATTTTTCTACAATTTATAAATTAATTAAATAATTTTAAAAAATTAATCAATTTTAAAATTTAAAATTTTATCTTAAAATTTTATTTAAAAAATTAAAATAATAATAATAATAAATGAAAATATGTCCAAAATAAATTTAATTATTTTGTTTTTTATTTTTATTATTTTTATTTTAATTCTTTTATAAAATTAATAGTAACATAATTAAAATTATAATTTAATTTAATTTTAAATAAAATAATAAGTATAATTAAAATTAAAATATTAAATATTAAATTAAATTTAAAAATTGATTAATTTATTATTGTTATATTAGCCCGCATGCATATTAATGCAATATTAAACATCTTAAATATTTATGATAAAATTTTTTTATGGAAAATAATTGTAAAATGTAAATAAATCATACAATATATTATATATGTGAAATAATTTATTTTGATCTTAACAACATATTTTAATTGATTAATTTACTAAAATTATTTAATTAATTTATAAATTTGATTAGTTACGCTATATTCATCATTAACCTGCTTGTCATATAAGCTCCTAATCATTTCTTTAGTTAATCTTAGCTTAAAAAAAGTGTCTCTTTGTTTACGTAATGCAATATTTTTGGTGACAGAATATTTGTGTTTGTATTTGATAAAGGTTATGTTTGGAAATCAGCTGATTGCATTAATTGTTAGCTGATTTTATCAAAAGTTAGGTGATAGTTAATTATAACAGTGGATTTGACTAGCAGATAATATTAGTTGTTTATTAAAGATGTTTAGTAAAATTAGTTGTTTATGCTTAAATCAATTTTTAAAATTTAATATAAAATTTTTCTACAATTTATAAATTAATTAAAAAATTTTAAAATTTTATCTTAAAATTTTTATTTAAAAAATTAAAATAATTATAATTATAATAAATGAAAATATGTCACGCTTGGGACTCAAATACTAACCAAAATAAATTTAATTATTTTGTTTTTATTTTTTATCATTTTTATTTTAATTCTTTTATAAAATTAATAATAACATAATTAAAATTAATATTTAATTTAATTTAATTTTTATTAAACTAATAAGTACAATTAAAATAAAAAAAAAGGACTCAAGCCATTGACGCCATGTCACAGGCGTGACTTGCATGCACGGATATTCACATTAATATTAAGCTTAAATATAAATAAAAAATAAAGGTAATCTTCTATCAATTAGAAGAAAGACTAAGTACTTTTGAATTTTTTTAATTATACAATTCAATGGAACGTTGTTATTGTTGTTTTATTCTTTAAAAATTTTATAAACATTTTAAATAAATTATTAATATTTTAGTATTCATAAGTCAACACTTGTTATTAACATTTATTCACAAAATATCTTTCATCAAAAGAAGTTTTAAATTTCATTATCTTTTATGTGATAATATTAAGAATTTATTTATAATGAAAACTAAGAAATATGTTAGTAAATTTCAATATATCAATATCAAATTTATATGTCTTTGCTACAAGATGATAAAAGGAACAAGTATTTAATTGTGCGACAATCATAAAGGCAAAGGCACACAACAAGTTGATACTTGCGGGACAAGCTCCTTCTAAGTGAGACTGCTTCAGTAGTGTGACGATTGAGCGGACCGGACACCCTGTAGTTGAGCAAAATAAATGCCTGTTGGGCTACAGCTAGGCTTGGCAATATGGATGTTACGATAACATCTTCAGTATTAGTTATACTGTTTTTATTATGTTTTATTTAATTTTAGTCATATATTTGCGTGAACTTTATATAAATATATAGATAATATTTAATAAAAAATTGTTGAAACAGAATAACTAGAATAGAAGATTTGAGGTGATCGGTATCCTTAGTCACAAAATAATAGCACAAAATCATCTAATCCGTAAACCCTATTCTCATCCTGTGCTATTGCATGTCATCCTCATATTTAGCTCTGTCTTATTTATTTATTGTTAAATGTGTAGATGTCGTGTAATGACACAGCGTGGAAACAAGAATTGTTGAACAGACGATTTCATTCCCAAAATAATATGTTTTTAATATTTATTTTTAAATTTATAAATAGAAACAACAATAATTTGCAAAGGGGGATTAAAATTGATAGGTTTCATAGCAATTTTAAAATCGAGTTATGCTAAATTTTGATTAATTCCAACTTGATTTGTTGATTTTAAATTAAATCAATTAGAACCAAATTAAACTTAATTTACCAAATGTACTTACATCATTTTCAATATTTTAAGCATCAAATTACACTAATACTAAGGCGTTATAAATTACAAAATAGGTATTTATGAATTACCCATCAAACTCATACTAATTAATAATGAAAATAATTTATTCAAAATATTTACTTAAATTTTAAATATTTTATTTAATATAAGTTTAAAAAGTAATATAAAGTCTCTCGTATAAAAATGAATGGGTGTATCATTCCACTCCTCAAACCTCACCTTTATAACAACAACATCAATGTCCATTATAAATCCTACTAAGATGCGGGTTCTACATAGATTTTATTAAGTAGTCTTATTCCTAACTAATGAATAAGTGGTTTTTAAATGACTCACATCAAGTAAGAAGGAAGGAAAAAAACAAATAAATATATAATAGAGAATAAATTAATAGTAGTAATTAAAATTCTAAGTAAAATAATAAATAAATACAAATATATATAATAAAATGGTTGGAAAAATGAAAATTTTAAAAATAGCATAAATAAATAATAGTAATGATATGTAATGGAATTAAATTAAATTAAATAATAACTAGAAAGATAAATACATATCTAATACTAATATTCATAATAACACAGATAATCATAAACATAATAATAATAAGAAAATAAATATTATTATTATTATTATTAGTTATAGTAGTCCTCAAACCTCACCTTTAAGGTATGAAGTTAGGTCCTCAACTACTCAAGCCAACTGTAAAGGTAAATCTTAATTAAGGCACAGTAGCGACTAGTTAACAAAAAAAGTAACATCAATTCAATGTACGCATTGAAATTATTAAGATGTCGTACTGTTTCATATGAGAAAACCATGAATACAAAAGGTATTATTGAACCTAATGTTTCATAAGTTATATGAACTTGGAACAATCCAAAGTTGCAAAGGAAGTCTTCATTAACGTATCCCTAATAGGACGATATCTAAGTTTTGGACTGATTTATAAACTTGAATTATATCATAAAATCAGTCCATTGTTTGTTAATTTAAGTTGAGCATAATTTTTGTTACTGTTGTAGAAATTACCTTGCCTAAGTTTTACCTTAAAAAGTTATAAGGAGTTTGTGTGTGCTGTGCTTTATATGGCTAGGCAAGGCATCATAGCATACAGGTAGCTATAAATACATTGAATCCAATGTCACGTAAAGAGGGCACATACAACGGTAGATTAAATTCACGCTTTCGTGTGTAGGCCATAAACCTATGTATAGCAATGAATTGAATCGAGTCAATGAGCCTATAGAACTTTAAACAGAGTCCTTCCTTACAAGACAAAAGAAAAGCTGGTCTTGCAAGGTGACCAAAAGGGATTTTTAAATTAGTTGAATTAAATATTTTTTTAATTCAAACTCTCTATTATCAATCTTAGTAAAAACAAGAAACTATGTACTACCCTTTACTGTCAGCAATATAAAGAAGACATTAATGATTGAAACAATACGTCATAAGTAAAACAAAATTAGCGGATTAGATGGTTGCCTTAAACTTGTAAATGAAGGTTTTAGAATTGGATGATGGTGACTTTCAAATGAAGTTAAGAACTTTCAAGTCTTAGCCAAAGGATAAGTTTCCAACCCGCGTAATCACATTCGTCTAATCATCTCTTAATTTTGTAATTATGTAATTATGTATTCAGAATTAGATTAAAGTTAATATTTTAAAAAGTTAAACCGATAAGACAAGAAGATTAAAGTTTGAAAGGTTCAATCAATATTACTCTTCCATAAAATCGGTTAAAAATCAAATAAAATTAAATAATTTAAAAAAGTTCGAAAAAGATTATCTTTATCCCTAAAAAATTTAAAGATTAGCTAGAAAAGAAGATTGTTAAATAAAAATTAATAGGTTTATTTTAATATTTCGATTTTAAAAATTATTAATTCATAAAATTGAATATTTAATAAATAAATTGATCAAATTTTAATAACAAAGATTATTAAACTCAATCAAATAAAAAAGATGAAATTTGAATTAAAAAATTAGTCAGTTTAAAATTTTTACCGTTAATCTGATTAAACTGATTTAATTTTTAAAAGATAGATTATATTGGTTAAATCTAGGAAAAAAAAAGGGAATAAAGGTAACATTAGATATTTTAATATAATAAAACGTTTGTTTTTTCCGCTTACAAACAAATTAGGGAATTCAAAAGAGAAAAGGGAAAAAGATAAACAAAGAGATGGTGATGGAGACACAGAATCTTAAAGAGTAAAGAGTAACATGTCTATGCAGTACAAATTTCTTATCTCTTATCACACAAATCCACGAAGCAACGCGACAATAACCCTAGTCCCCACCAATTTGGATGGGTATGGCTGCTGCAGGTTTTGTACAAATATCACATGCATCAATTACATATAATTCCCTAATTTTGCTTGTCTTTCATGTTCCGTCCCTGTCCTTCCCCAAAATTTCCAGGTTGTCACTCAATTGTCAAGGTATCAGAATCACAAGGCACGAAGCTTTTAAGGTTAAAGAAACCCCGTACTTGTATTTAATTAGTTTTCATAAAGATTAATTTTTAGAATTATTAAAAGAATTCTTATATTTTTTAATTTTCATAAAATATGGTAAAAACAAACGTAAAATAAATAATACATGTATATTAATTAAATGTTACCAACATAACAACTCGATTTAGTTATTAAAATTGATTAAAATCAATTAAACTATAATAAAATTAAGAATTTTTATGGTTGAATTTAGTTCTTATTTTAATAATATTTGATTGATATATATACATTATTCGTATTTTTCTATACTTTTTAATGCAAGTCCAATAAAAATATTTTCTCAACATTTGAAAATTAACAATTCTAGAAAATTTTATAATTTATTTTTAATTAAACTAAATTATTTTAAAAACTAATTAAATAAATGTTGATATTTTAGATTTTGAATAGAAAGATTTTAAATGAGTCCTTCGATTATCATTTAAATTAAAATCGTCATTTGATTTAATTATATTTATATAATTACTGACTTTATTTCTTAGTTTACTAAACTAGTGTTAAGTTGAAAAGTGTAAAATACTATTTATTCTACAATAAAAAATGCTTTTAACTTTTTTATATTAATAATTACGTGTTACTCATTATTTTCATGATTCATATATATTCTCTAAGATTCTAATTTATTGATTAAATAAATATATCACATCACAAGGCCAAAACCACTGGCTTGGTGGTTGGTGTCACCTCACTCCACCCTTCCACTCGAATCTAACGTTGCTTTTATCCGAGGCTAGCCAAATTAACAGTCAATTTTGTCATTATTTAGAAGACCCGACTCCACTACTACATATAAATGTGCCATGTCTTTTTCTTGCTATATTAAAATATTTTTCATAATTAATCTTTTCAATATTTTATAATTAATAATTAATTAAACTTCAATTTACAAGTTTAGTTGATCAAACCAAACTTCATTGGAATATCTCCTTCTCCATATTACTAACCTAGTTGTCAAATATATATTTTTAGGCAACTACTACCTTTATTTTTCTTCTAAGAAGTTAAGAGCCTAGCTGTTTAATCAACTAATGAAATGATTGGCAGAGATTCTATCTGACTTAAATCTCTCATACTATCGTATAATTGAGAAGATGTTCAGAAACTTACTTTACCAAATCGATCTATAATATCCATTTTAACTATATATTTTATTTGATAATCATGTCTGTATTATATATAAAAAGAGTATATACTAAACTGCTTGAGTAATCACATAAATGATTTTTTTACTCATTATTTTGATTTTGCATATACTTTAAGGAAGATCTTGATTTCTAAGATCAACGATTAATGCTTATCTCATTTGTTTTTATATATCAATAAATAATTTACAATATCTAAATGTATATTCTTAACTTTTTTCTTATATAATTGCATGCGAGCAAGAAGATAAAAAGAGAAAAGGCAACATAAATGTTCACTATTTTTATAAGAGATTGTTTGATACTAACATCTGCAATCAATAGTGGTTTTAGCATATGGTAGTTAAAGTACCGAGATCTTTTTTTTAATATATAGTTAACGATTAAAAATTCTAACAAATTCGGCTGGTTCAATCATAAAAATCTTAAATTATTCGATTTTTTAATTCAAATTTTAACTTTTCGGTTTGATTTATTTTAATAACTTTTATTGTTAAAAATAGATTAATGTAATAATTAATCGATCAATTTTTATAAATTAATAAATTATTATAAAACAAAATAAATCAATTAATTTTTATTTGACAATCTCTTATAATCATTTTTTAATTTTATTTCATCCTTAGTTGATTTTATGATAACCTTGAATCTTTTAAACCTCTTATCTTATTAGTTTAAATTCCGGTCGAGTTTTTAAAACATGACATGTAACAATAAGTAATATAGGACTTTCTGGGTGCTTCTATAATATATTTTTTATATTTGAATTTCCAAATTTTCTAAAAGTATTAATAAGATCATAACTTGAGATAAATTTATCTTGTCATTTAAAATTAAATTATTAAATAATTTATTTGATACATATTATTAAATGTACTTTTTTTTTTTGGATACAATAATGATTAGTTATAACAAAGATAACATCAAGAGTTAGTTGAATATATAATAACATACAAAAGTTGTCAAATTTTTTCAAAATCCAAGCACATCAAATACTGATTTATATATTTAAGTTTTAATATATTTTTAAAATTGAGATATGTTACTAATTGATATATTTTAGTTTGAATAATTCATTAACAAGTTATTTTTCTTTAGATATAAAGTACTTGAAAAGTGGCTTGTTTTCTTCTCTTCTCTCCCATATATTATTGTCGACACATACTGGCATACACAGTGCAAGCCTCCCATATGTAACCTCATATATAGCATAACTTGATCGCCATAAACCGCCTCCTTTGGTGTGTTCCCATGGAGAGAGATCCTATTCACCGGCGATCCTTGTATCTTCCAGGATGCCTGATGTCTCCTACGTGCCTACCCGTGCGCGAAGAGATTGAGTACTCTCGTATTCACTGTAACAACAGAAGCACTAGCAGAAGAACTCGGAGATGGCGAAATTTCATAAGAAGGCTAGTCAAGGATGGGAAGAGCAGCATTTATGGATCCAAACCTCTGTCATTTCATTACGACGCTGTCAGCTACTCTCAGAATTTCGATGAAGGTTGCTACCACGAAGAGCCCCTTCGCTGTCCGAAAGTTTTTCGAGATGTCAGATGGGATTTGCAGGATTGAGTAGTAGTAATGTGTGCTTGTAAGGTTGTAAGTTCACATGTATTCTTCTTCTTTTTGGTTTGTTTCAGATCAATCCCATGAGTTCTGGGATCTGTTTTGCTTAGTAATCCTGCCAACGATCTGTACAGTATCATAATAATAGGACTGGTAGTATAATTACAGGCGTAAATGGATCTGCTTTTGTCTTTACAACATGTTTGATCAGCCTTTTCAGGATCTTGGTGTGAAGCGAATACAGGTCGAAAATATACATCATCAGGACAAAAGGGTCTGCCTGTAATGATCTGAGAGAGGAATTCAGGATTTTTTCTTTGATCTTTTCCTCTTTCTCTGTCCCTTCACCGAGCTCAATAACTTCCATGACTGAGACACGCAAGTAACAGGAAACAAAACCGAAAAGAAAGAAGGGCCCAAAGGCATTAGCTAGTGTTGATTTCTTATCTGCAACTTGTGAGTTTCTGTGCCGATGATAAGAGTTTTAGGCCTTGGTTGGAGGGCTAATGATGTAACGGAGTACAGAACTTAAAAACATTTCTATTGTTAGCCGAAGATTTTATAATATAATATAATGGAACAAAACGGGACAGGTAAAAGCGAAATGTTTGTTTCATGTCATGTTAAAGTAAGAAATCTTTAATTTGGGAGTTTAAGATGGAATGTAAATTAATATTATTTTTTTTATTTTAATAATAATATTTTTATATTTTTAATAATAAATTTTATAAATAATAAAATAAAAAATTTTAATAAAATTTTTATTAATGAAATTAAAAAAATTAAAAAATATTCTTTAATTGTTTGTATATATTTCTATAGAAATAAAAATATAAATAAACTTTATTTATTTCATTAATTAACTTGCTAAGATCGCTAGCTTACAAATGAGGATAACGAGGATGGACCAGTCGGATTCTGCGATATACAGCGACCCTCGACCACATTTTTGCCTGGTCTCCCATAGCGACATAACTTAGTTTTTGTTTAAAATATAAAAGCTTTAAAATATTATCTACTTTTATACGATCCATTTAAGCCTATAATATTCACTTGCCTGG
>JAOTJB010000210.1:2950200-2965952 GCA_027123815.1 Erythroxylum minutifolium | reverse complement strand
ATGTCAATACACTTTAAACATTTCTAACCATTCCAAATTGCCAATATACCCTTCCCATAAGTGAGGGGATGTTACAGGTCAATTGTGTTATTTCATTTATGCTGTCACGATTAAATATGATATCAAATGTAACCATCCCACCTGTCACCTACACACAGAGCCTCATCCCACCATTTCACCTACACACAGAACCACAGTTGCGGTAATCCCACCTTTCACTTGCGCACAGAACCATTGCAACAAATGCATTAGTCAAAACAAACAACTGTACATACCAATCTGTAAATAACCGCAAGAGAATCAAAGTTTATTAGATGAGAGAGAAATCATTTTATCGCAACTGTATATAAACATGTACGACAACACGTTTTACATCATCACGATCATTCAATACGAAGATCGTCTTTTTCCTTTACAAAGTATTTCATCTCCTTTACAAAGTATTTCATGGCATCGAAGCAGTGTCTCTAGTTTACCTTCTAAAAACCTTACCTTTTAACTCTGAAAATGGAGATGGAAGACAATACAGAAATCCTAATTGACGAGGAGGCTTACAACATTATGACGGCAGACAACCTAGGGAATTCCCTAGTAAATAAGCCTCTTAAAGGATCCAATTACCTATCGTGGAGTCGATCAATGATTATTTCGTTGAAGACTAAAGGCAAACATGGGTTCGTGAACGGGAAAATACAACCATAGATCGAAAATGAGATGCTTATGAAGAAGTGGAAGAAAGTAGATAATATGGTTATAGCTTGGATTATCAATTCATTGTCAAATGAAATCGATGACTCCTTCTTAGTGGTAACGATGACAAGAGATCTCTGGGATGAATTGAAAGGATGCTACGGTGAGAGCAACGGATGTTACCTATACGAAATTAATTAAGAGATCAGCAAATTGAGGCAAGGTAACAATACTGTAACCGTCTACTTTATGAAATTAAAAAGTTGTGGAATGATTTGGATTCCTTGATGCTGATGAGCATGTGTAGCTGTGAGAATGCTGGTAAAAATTTGGGAGTTTTTAACACAAATAGGCTAATGCAGTTCCCGCTAGGTCTTAGAGTAGAATATGCTACAATATTGAGTCATATTATATTGCTTGAGCCTTTACCACAGGTGAATAAAGCATATTCCAGAATTCTAACAATAAAAAAGAAAAAACATGTAAATGTCGAGAACATGGATCAGATGGGGGTGATTCTTATGGCTAATTCGAAGAAACAGGGAAGCAGGGATTTTAGTGGCAAAAAATTCAGAAATAGAAGAGACAAAAAATTCTGTGATCATTGCAAGGAGAAGGGGCACACAAAGGACACATGTTTTCAGTTGCACGGAATACTGGAGTCGTATAAAGAATTACAAAGGAAGAAGGGTAAACAAGGGTACACCGCAATGACCATGGGTAGCTCATTGGAGGAACAAAAAACAGAGCCACACTCCAACCCTGAAGTCGATATAGCAGCCTTCGCACTGCAAGTTCAAGACCTAATGCGCATGACTAAGGGTAAATTCTCAGCTGATGTTAACCACGTAGCTTACAATAGCTATGCAGGTACGAACCCAAATTCTTTTAGTTTTAGTAGTAACAAATTTGACGATTGTACATGGATAGTGGATTTGAGGGCCTCAACGCATATGTGTCATGACCTAAGACTTTTTACAAATAAAACCAAAGTTTCTTATCTTAAATCGGTAACCCTTCCAGACGGTTCAAACATCAATGTTGAGCATGTTGGCAATGTTGATTTTCATAAAACTTTTCGGCTACAAAATGTCCTTCACATACCAACATTCCAACACAATTTAATGTCCGTCCACAAAATAGCCACCCAAAACAAAATTGGAGTCATTTTTGTGACTGATAAAGTGTATTTGCAGGACCTGTGGACTAACGACATTGTGGCTGTGAGTGAAGTGGAAGGGGGGATATACAAACTAGGCGAGGAGGATCAACTAACACCATCAACCTTGAAAGGTCCTTCTCTGGAATTCTATGTTAAGCATCCAGTTGCTAATCATATAAAAGAAAAGTTCAACATTTGGCATTTACGTCTCGGACACGTATCGAAAGACAAAATTACAAATTTACCAAATTTGAGTATTTCGGTTCCTAAAAAAACCTTATGTGACGTTTTTCCACAAGCAAAACAAACTAGAAAGCCTTTTCTAAAACATATCATGTCGGCCTAACAACCTTTTGAAACCTTATATATTCATTTATAGGGACCATATGGAGTCAAGAATTTTGATGGCTCAAGCTATCTTTTAACCATAGTCGATGACTTTATGAGAGCCACTTGGACTTACTTATTAAATAGTAAGGATCAGGTGTACGAAACTCTCAAAATCTACATAGCCATGATTGAAAACCAATACAAAACATCCATTATTTATATACATACCGATTATGGCACCAAGTTTGTCAATAAAAGGTGTACGGAATTTTTATAAAATAAAGGAATAGTACACCAAAAATTTTATCCTTACACACCCCAACAAAATGACGTCGTTGAACGCAAACACAAACACCTCCTCCAAATTACTAGAGCCCTAATATATCAAGCCAATTTACCTAAACATTTTTTGGGGGAAGCTTTACTCATGTCAACCTTTATCATCATCCGACTTCCTACCAAACTTCTATACTGGCAAACACCATAAGGAAAAGCTTTACAATAAACCACCCTCATATGCAAATTTGAGGATTTTTGGTTGTCTATATTACACGGCAAATACCCAACCACACAAAGACAAATTAGAACCACGTGCAAAAAAATGTGTATTTTTGGGATACGTGTCTAAACAAAAAGGGTACAAACTCTTTGACCTCAATGACAATAAAATTTGTGTGTCACGAGACGTCTACTTTTATGAAACCACTTTTCCATTTCATGAACAAAACAACCAACCTTCTCCTACAATTTTCCCAAATGTTTTTGAAAGTCCCCTGGATCACCTTTCCAGCCAAGGCCCATCCACTTCCTCCCATGACCAAACCAACGGGACCCAAGCTTTACCTACTACCCCACCAAATACCAACCAAAACTTGCCCATTCTACCCGACCCACCCAATACCACTACTTACCACTAACATCCTTCTCAACCCCAAAACACTCAACCCCTACTTGTTACCCCACAAAGGAAAAGCACACGACTACGATCTCACTCATCTTACTTTGAAGGGCTACATCACCTCCATTTCCCCACTCGATGCAGCTGCCATGTCGTCGTCCGAGGTTTGTCCATCTTCTCCGTTCTCTCACTCCTCCCTTTTTCTGTCGTTTATGGCCAACGTTGACGCTAAATGTAAACCCTTGTCTTTTGATACTGCTAAAACTAATCCTCTTTGGGTGAGTCCTATGACTTTGGAGTTGGATGCGCTCGAAGAAAATAACACCTGGGAATCGACGTGTCTACCGAAAGGGAAATGCGCATTACACACCAAATGGGTTTTTAAAATTAAGAGGAAGTCAGATGGGTCGGTGGATCGACGAAAAGCACGATTGGTGGTTCGGGGTTACAGTCAGAAGGAAGGTGTGGATTATACAGACATTGTTTCACTGGTCGCTAAACTAACGACAATGCAGATCTTGATAGCCATCGTAGCAGCGTATAATTGGCCATTACACCACTTCGACATCAACAATGCCTATCTTCATAGGTTTATCAACGAAGAGTTGTATATTCATCCTCCACAGGGGTATTCGAAGGCTGCTCCGGCTCGGGTATGTCATTTATGAAAGTCCTTATACGGCCTTAAACAAGCAGGTAGACAATGGAACCGAGAAATCACGTCAAAGCTAAAGGCCTACGGCTTCATTTAGTCAGATTCTAACAACTATTTGTTCATTAAAGGCTTTGCTAATGGTTTTATAGCTCTTGTAATTTATGTGGATGATGTGCTCATTACCAGCCCTTCGGAGGATTTAATTATGTAGGTCAAAGCATACCTCAATGATCTGTTCACTATTAAAGATATGGGACAAGCAAAATACTTCATTGGCATAGAAATAAATCGTTCAAAAGATGGGGTGTTTCTATCATAAGAAAAATACATACAGGACATCCTTTTGGAACAAATTTGCTTGATTTAAAAGAGGCTGTGGTTCCTTTTCCTCAAGGCAGTAAGCTCATCCTTGATTCTGGTCCTCTACTTGTGAATGTCGCTCGCTATCGAAGAATTGTGGGTCAGTTACTTTATTTAAATTTAAAAAGGCCAGACGTAGCTTTCACGATACAACAGTTGACACAGTTCACGGTAGAATCTCGACAGCCGCACTGGGAAGCCTTATTATATGTCTTGCGTTACCTAAAGAAGACAGTCAACTCACACCTTTTCTATCCAGTGCAAATCTCAGTGCAACTCAAAGTGTTCTTTGACTCGGACTGGGCTGGATGCAATTTTTCACAGAAATCTCTCACTAGTTATTGTGTTATGCTAGGCGATGCCTTGGTTTCCTGGAAAACAAAGAAACAGCGAACGGTAAGTCGGTCGTCCGCGGAAGCTGAATACAGGAGCATGGCTAGTGCTTTGTGTGAACTTCGTTGGATCACTTACATACTTCACGACATGCAGATTCCCTTGTCCCTGCCTATTCCCCTCAATTGTGACAACGCAGCAGCCATACATATCTCACAAAACCCAGTTTTTCATGAATGGATGAAGCACGTCGAAATCGACTATCACCTTGTTCGTAATGCCGCCACAGAAGGCTTCATGTTGACTTCCTACACTCCCTCATCATCACAATTAGCAGATTACTTCACCAAGCCTTTTTCATCCACTGCCCTGTCTTCAAATGTCACCAAGTTAGGTCTGTTATCACCGACACCAACTTGAGGAGGGGCTGTTGATAGGCTCATATAACCATCCCATCTTTCACCTACACACAAAACCTCTTCCCACCATTTCACCTACACACAGAACCACAGATGCGGTAATCCCACCTTTCACTTGCACTCAAAACCACAACAACAAATGCGGTATTCAAAACAGACAATCATACATACCAGGCTGTAAATAACCACAAGAGAATAAGAGTTTGTTAGATGAGAGAGAAATCATTTCATTGCAATTGTGTATAAATCATGTATTGCAACACATTTTATATTATCACGATCATTCAATACGATTGTCTTTCTCCTTTACAAAGTATTTCAGAACTTCAAAAAATAATAATAAAATGCTCAAACTTTCAATTTTTTTAGTTCTAGCTTGACGTTAGTGTTTCCGTTAAGTTTGCTGACGTAGCTTACCACGTGTTTCAGAAACCTTAACTATTAATATACATCAGCCAAAATTAACACAACAAATGAAGATTAACGAAATGACGTCGTTTTTTAAAAATGACCTAAATCATATTACAGTATGCTGTAATGTGAAAGTAGTTTGAAGTGTCAGAAGAACAAACAAAAAATAAATGGCCAAGGGTAACAAGAGAACAACAGATAACGTCGAGCTAGAATTGAAGAAAATTGAAAGTTTGAGCATTTTATTGCCACTTTTTAAAGTTTATGTTATAATTGAAAAATTTTGAAAGATTGAACATTTTATTGCTACTTTTTAAAGTTCGGGCTATAATTAAAAATTTGACAAAAATTTAGGCTTTTTTTGGTAATTAACCTTTTGTTTTATAGTAAAACAAAAATCTAAATAAGTAAATAGTACCTAAACTTCTTTATTATTGAATATATAAAATGTGAAAGCTATGTATTATTTTCTATACTAAATACTAAATCCTTAGTGGTTGAAATGTTGAATGCTATTCATGTTCAAAATAATGCATATGAATTGTGATATTCCAGAAGAAAATTTTTTAATGAATTATCAAAAACAAGAAATGTAATATCTTTTTGTCATTTTGTTGACTATTTTTCCTTAATATTTATTATTTTTGCTAGTTTCTTTTTTCCTTTTTTTATTAAACCCTAAATTACATAAAAAAATAAAATAAAGTTAGAAGAGGTAGATTGCTGGAATAAAAGATAAAATAGTAAAAACGACACCTATACCTTATGAAATTGAAAGTTACAAATTGGTTTAACTGCATAATTCCTAAATGCAATATAATATCTCTATACTAAGTCCCAAAGGATCTATTTTAACATCTCTACAATAGATGTGAATCTCTGTTTTTATACGATCACTTGGCAATTGAAGAACACTACAATTAATATAATTATCAAGAGGATTTAGAGGGAGAGTGAAGACACCAATAATCGGTCACTAGGGTTTGGTGATGCGTCAGTCGATAGACATCAAAAGCATTAGCAATTGGCCAATGCACATGTGAACATGGATTGTTTAGACCAGTGAGATTCGATTTTGCATTAGGCCCTCAGATTAAGGAATCCCAAGCTCAAATCAACGATTATATTAGATAAACTGCGCACTTTCTTATGCCTCCTGCTCCCAGCTTGGCCAGGTGTCAATCATCAACAAATTATATAGTCACATAAACCAAGGCAAAAAGGCCGTGTCAGCAACATTTCCCAATAGATTATCATCCCAACAATGGAAAATGTCGACTCAGCGACCTAACCCCCGCCAATCAAAATCACTTCTTTTTAGTTGTGATGCTAAGAGATGCATAAACAAATGAGCAAGATCACGTGAACTTTTATCATGACTGCCGAATTTTCTTCGACCAAGAAAGGAAAGCTAACGGCATTATCTATTTTCTAGAGAGGCGGAGAGGCATGTTCCTGCTATCATTGATAATGGGTTCAACTTAATCGGATCAAAAAATTTAAATTTAATCAAATATTAAGATAGAATTTAGGTTTTATGATAAAATTAAAATTATAAATTTATAAAATTATATAAAAATTCAATTTAAAGTCTAATTAATATTCTGCTCACTTTGGTCGTTCTTAATCTTATTAAAAAATTTTAAGGAATGTAATTCTTTTTAAAGAACTTTTATGTTTAAAGATATAATTTTGATGAGTCAAGTTATAGGTGAGCAAACCCCATATTACGATATAATTGTTGATAAGTCTTGGAACTTGTCCATTTCTACTAAAATACGTAAATTTATGACCATTGGAGTTAGTTCTCATCAGGAATTA
Source organism: Erythroxylum minutifolium (assembly GCA_027123815.1). Lineage (NCBI taxonomy): Eukaryota > Viridiplantae > Streptophyta > Magnoliopsida > Malpighiales > Erythroxylaceae > Erythroxylum > Erythroxylum minutifolium. The sequence goes on along the minus strand of JAOTJB010000210.1, from coordinate 2,958,873 downwards.
GATTATCCTCAAAGCATGAAGTTATGGTCTGATTTCCTTGTGCTCCAAAAGAACTAAAGAAAAGGGCAAATTCCTCTATGAATGATCCACTCATTTGCTTGACCTTTGCTATCTCATGGCGTTGTGGATAGACTAGTTATATGTTATCTCAATTACATCACCAAAGCTTAGAGTTCATTTATGGAAAAAGGAATAGGAAAGAAAGAAAAAATAGAAAAAGAAAAGAAAAATAAAACTTCAAAAAGTATAATCGGATCATATCTCTAGCTCTTTCTTTTTTTATTTATTCCAAGAACTTAAGATTTTCTTGAAAAGATCTGTCAGAAACATAATTAACCAAAGTTTATTACGTTTTTTCTTTTTTTTTTCTTACCTAATTAGCCAACTACGTAATACAACATTCTTGATATTGTCAGTTTGAGGAGATCTGATCATATACTGTGGTCGGGAGGTGACTCAAGTCGAATATAATCATACATGAACCCCCGGAAAGGGTCTCCGACTCGGCCTCCGGTTCTTGATTGAGTGAGATAAATAGTATTGTTTCCTCTTTCAAATAGATAGTGAGGAAATTGAATGCTATACAACCTGTACAAGCCATGAACTCCATGCCTTGCAATGGCGTTGTCTCTTCCAATTAGCCCTGTTGAGAAATGGGGTGGGTTATCTCTACGTCTGTTCACACGTACCTTTACACAGTACAAAAAAATCCATCAGTAGACATACATATGAATGAAACTCTCTACTTCGACCATAATATGTCCTCTTTCACCTGTAGTTCTGAGGCAGCAGCCGACGCCAAAGCCAACTGGAGTGTGTAGTTTCCAGTTTGTCTCACACTTTCTAGTTGAAACAATATCTTCCATGTGGTTGGTACATATCTTTTGTCTGCTAGCTTTCTATAACAACAATGTGATTACTTATTTGTTAGAAAGAATGCATCAATTAGGGTTGGCAATCGGCTTGAACAGCCCAAGATATGTTTAATGATTTAGTTTTAAATTTGAACATATCAAAATTTCATAATTAATTAAATATAAAAAATTTATTAGACTCATTCTCGATCTCAATTAAATTAAACTTAATTCATTTGGTTTAAATTTTTTTGCCTTGCCTGACATTAGCCATGTAAAAAGCAGAGGGTCTAAAAGGAAAGCATACCTAAGAACATGAGCAAAGAACCAATCTTGACGATAGTTGCTAATGCCAACAATGTAGACCAGATCGTGTGTAGGATATAATTTAGAGTATTGATCCCATAGTCCGTATTGCCTAAACCTGATAAAGCAATTAAAATGAGGGTTGGAGTTGCAGTGAAGTTGGAAGCAGCAAAAAAGTACGAGGTTTTAGGGTATAGGGCTAACTTGTTTGTTGGTTTGTTTATGAACAATTTGTTGAGCAGTGTTGGGTCTGCGTCTGGAACAAAGAACTCAGCAGCAGTGCGATCAGGGACGCCTATTTCCCAAATAGTTGGTCCATTTCTTGGTGGCTTAAAGACCAGCACACCTAATTTCATCTTAATCCCTACATTCAATCATGCGTTTGAAACCTTCATCATTTCGATGCCTTTCTCCGTATATTTATCATGCCAAAAGAACTTGAACATTCTCAAAAGATAGTAAATAACAACCAAAACATAAGATTTTAAATTACGGATTACCAATTATGTTGTAGTTAGGAGTGATTGCAGTAATAAATTACAACAATAATTTGGATAACTATGATCTAATTAAAAAAATTAGAAAATTATTATTGAATTAAAAAGGAAAAAAAAAACAATTGATATCACTCTTACCTGCTTGTATAGTGATATTAAATTTGAGCTTGTAATCACCAATTACACCAGGAACCCAAGCATAGAGATTGTACACTTCACATCGAACATTTTCAATCAAGAAGTAACCATCTTCATTTGCTCTAGTCCAGAATTGGTAACCCTGTCATAGAATAAGCATATGAGCATTTACACCTCCATGATTCTTTCTGGTGTTTAAGACTGAAACGAACCTTAGCATCTGTTTGCCAGGAACCAACATCTCCTGGTGCTGCCAAACCAACATAAGCATATCTGGCTCGTATCAGTCTTTCATTTATGTACCTACGACACAAGTACTATTGAAAGTTTCAGATCATATATGTAAGAAAGCATGTCACAATGTTAATTACCTGTCACGAACTAGTAGCTGACCCATGACGCTTCCTCGTTGATTGGCTAATGGGAAATCTTTCGATTGAGGAAAATTGTAAGGCCAAGCTTTCACTTCTTTCAGCATCTACTTTAAAAAGGGTCATCAATTTGATGAGACATTTTCAACATTCTTGTGAAGGAATTGAAAATTTTATGGCTGAAGAATCTTGCATCCTTATAAAAAAAAGCTACCTGTCTTTTTGCGTCTCTCCAAAGTCTGATACGATGGTTCTCTTTGGAAGGAACAGAGTTCAGATAGACAAATACTGGCCCAAGAACCTTTTTCCATGGCTCTCCATTACGGTATCTGGTGTTCATGTCCTTCCCTGTATAGTGAGTGCTTGTAAACATCTGCGAATGAAGAATTCATAAAATAAAAATAAATTTTGTCAAGAAAAAATTAAAGAAGAAGAGAAATTGCTAGGAAAATAACAAAGAAGTATATATAGGAAATAAGAATTTCTATATGATTATATAAGAATAATGTTATCAAAACTCACTTAACATTTTAGTAAATATTTTTTAGTATTAAATAGTCAAACCAAATCAATTCAAGATTTATCTATCATTAAACATAAAATACACAATAACATGAACTCTATTAAACACAATAACATAAAATAAATTTTGATAGGATACATTTAGAATGATTTAATCTAAAAGATGAAGTTATCTGCTTCAGATAATAAAAGGTGCTTACAGAGAGGACAGTAGGGCCAACATGAGAGGTAAGGTCTTGTTTGAGAGGTCCACCGGCAAGGAATTCGTCGGAGGGTGTGATCATCCAAAAGCCAACAGGTGGGTCGGTTGATGATATCCATCCATGCACCTTGTTGTCTTTGTTCTCACACGAGTAGTAGTACTTGTCATCCACCTGCACCATCATGCATTCATGCAAGCCTGTTACATATTTGGTTACTACAATTCTCATTTTTCACACAATTTTTTATTTTTTAATAATGATGGGACCTAATTTGGGCTTAAACTTCCATCATGGTCACAACTCACAACCTTCAGAGAGCACAATCTAATGAATTTGAGGAAAAATAGAGGAAGAAGAGGAAAAAGTTCCTATTATAGAAAAAGGTCCAATAACATCATCCTGATATGACGAGACAACTAATAAAGGATCAATTAATATGTAAAGCTATAATCTAGTATGAAAAGAGAACCCTTTAACATAAGGACTCCACTCAATTTTAATTATACGTTGGGAAAATTTTTTGGTTAAATCAAATATGATTTAATTGATTTTTAAATCTCATCCATTAACTAATTAAACGATTCACGAACTTAATACATTGATTTAGAAGAACAATCTCATAAACTAAAAACTCTAGTCGGAAGTGAAGAGAGGGATACCTCATACCTCCCCTCTAAATTCAGGAATGGTTGTATTGGTTAAGAGAACGGCTTCGGGATAGGCAAGTCGTCGACCATTTCGACGGTCCATAGGAGTTGGCATCATCCTTTGCCTATCATCCGATATTGCCATGAAGTGAAACCTGTAATTACACATATCATAACTTATTTAGCTCACCAGAAAATAGAAATAATTATACTAGAAGTTGAATTTTAATAAACAACGATGTATGTGGCATCCGATTTTCATAAAATACAGAACCTATGATTGGTATGATTTCTTTTCTGATATCAGAAATGAAGTGAATCGTTTTTTGAACTAATTAATTTTAAGGAGTATGATATTAAAAATACGGTAAAAATAATTTTTTGTTGTTTTTAATTTTTTTAGAAACTTTCTTATGTTAGACTTTTGTTAAAAATAACAAAAAAAGATGTAGCATGAATAATACACCTAAATCAATTAAATACTGAAGATATAAGTATATAACTACCAAAATCAATTCTTAAAAATTAATTAAATCTAATTTAAATAAATAATTTAATATAATTACAATAAATTATTTTTATCAGCTGAATTTAATTTATTTAAATCAAATTTAAAAGTTGAGTTAGATTGTCACGTTAGTAGTATTTGGTTGGTCCAATTGTATTATTTACGTTATTTATGTTTTCTATTATTTTTTAAATGAAAGTCTAAGAGAATTTTTTAAGAAATTAAATATAACAGAAAATAAATAATTTTAAAAATTAAAAGAATTTTTAAAATTAGTTAAACTTCACATTTTTTAGTGTCCTTTACTTTTAAAAAATGTCAATTATTTATGATATTATAAAAAAGGGTTACACAAATTGATAATATCTAACTTGTTATGTTGGAGCTTTAGAACAATCCTTATTTGATCGATGTCAACATCTGGCCATCCTTTTAGTCGCTCTAATATGACATACATGTAAACTCCTGAGCATCCACGCTTTAATATATACCTAAAAAGATAAAGAACAAGAACTTTTTGGAAAATTATATTTATCAAATATGTCCATATAACACTTCCTAATTTAAAGAAAAAATATATCTAAAACGTAAATTAAGCTGTAGTTTTTAAAAATAAATCCATTCAATTACCATTTTTTTAAGAGAATGTAAGGAAATTACCTCTTGTCTATATTTAAAGGGACTCTAGATTTACTAGCTATCCATGGCCTTATAAACGAAATTTCTACTTGGTTGTCATCTTCCATTATAACACTAAAGTTTGTTGCTTTCAATCTGCAAAGCAATAAGTTTATCTTATTCAAGTGCATAAATATAGTATATGACATTATTATTATTATATTATAGTGTGATTATGCTAAATTACTACTATATTGTGTCATTAAAAAGAATCGATATATTGTAATTATGCAAAACTTGAGTATCATAGACATAAAAGATTCTAATGTGCAACTCAGCCACCTTTTATATGAAACATGAGAACATATGATCTTTTGTTGCTGCAACAGCAAAAGTTCGAAGAACTCATCCAGGAGTACTGTACTTACCTGTCATAAGATATACGATATCCAGGCTTCTTCCAGACAATATCCCAGTACCTAAATTTTATCAGAACAGTAAAAGTTCAAGGTTAGCTAAGAATGTTTATGTTTGTTTTTTTTAAATTTTAAAATAATTAATTAAAATGATATTACTTTATTAAATTTTGATAAAATAATTTCATTTTAATATTAGACTGGTCATAAGTTCGAATAACGTAAATAATCATTTTGTAAAAAAATTTTAAAAAAAGATTGCATATATTGATGACCCTCTTCTAACGTTCGCAAAGCCGAGAGTCATATGTACTGGTTATGTTGACTTTGAATTTTTTTTATCAAATTTGGCTATTTCAATTAGAAACTAATCTGACTTGGCTTCAAAAAAAAAAAAGTCCAGTGATCAATAGAAGCAATTGAGAATATTTACACATACTGTCGATTACGGTTGGCATTTTGGCGTTCAAGTACGTTATCTATTCCATGATATTGTATTCCAATTATATCGCCAGCTGGTTTGGAGAAAGTAACTCGGACGACGCCATTATCGATCGCTATCTGTGACATTGTTGTCTATCATTACCACAAATCTTCTGGCAGTTGAGCTATGGCAATCACAGCACCAAAAAAAAAAGAAAGAAGAAAAGATAAAAGCCTATGTTTAAATTCTTTTTGAGGCTTCGGAAGTGGGATCATCATCTTAATGATCTATGCATGTGGTAGATATAAGAGCTTAGACTTGATATTATTGAAGATTATGTTATAACCTATTCCAAAAACATGCTTTTCTTTGAAAAAAAAATACTTATACCAACAATTATAAACATTTTTAATGACATATATTAATTTTAAATTAAAAATATAATATTATAATTCTTTCTATTATTATAATTTACCATAATTTGATTAGCCCAATTATGTGACTATAGTCTTGAAGATTCAGTAGTACAAAACAAATTGATGAGAAGAAAATGCATTTTCAATCTGTTGATAACCCTAATGATCAGAAGAAGAAAATGGGAACAAGTAGTAATTACTTGTCGATGATTCTGCTTTAGATGCAGCCTGACCCGTAAAGGTGAAAAGCTGTTGTTCCAAGAAACTTCCCTGCAATACTTAAATGAATAAAAAAGAGTTATAACGTTGAGATTTAAGTAAATTCTGATGAAGAAGTACTAAGCTTAGTCTCACCTCTGCATTGTCACTGGACCTTCAATCTTCACGTTCATGGCATACTCCAACCACATGAAAACAAAGGCAACAAAATGGAGACCAAAAGAAATGTATCTGATGTTCATATTTCCAAGAGAATTCTGTGAAATGAGAATGAGAAAATGGAGATCAAAATTTGGAAGAGCTATCTAGCTCTAGACCAAGAGCTGGAGGGTTTGAGTGGAAAGTAAAAGCCAGAGTACTTGCTCCCTATAGAAGAAGCCAAGAAGAGAAAGAAACATTCAACCATTGCCAGCCACCTGCATTCCTCTCCATTTTGGCGACTAAATATATGCTGCTTTCTTTTTTTTTTTTTGAAAGGCATATGCTGCTTGTTTGTGCTTAAAAAGAAATATGTAAAGGAACTAAGGACTTTGGAAGTTGTGATTGATTATCTTATTAACACGTTTTCTATTTTTGACAAATTTAAGTTTATAATAATATTTAATCTACTGTTTCAAAATAAATTCTAAAGTGCTGTAGTTATTGACTTTAATATTTTAGAAAATAAAATTACAAATAAATAAAATAAGTTGTCAAGCAAAAAAAATTAAAAATTGAAATATTTCTAATTAAATTAAACTTGATTGTGAAAAAAATCAATAGACGATCTTGTGAAAAATTGAATATTTTTTAAATTGATTTATAATTAAACGTGAGTTTAATAAATTAATGTGTAATTCAAAATTTTAATAATATAATTAATTTTAAATTAACCATGTGTAAAGTCTAAAATCATCTTTTCTATATTTTATGTAGCTAGAAAATCACAGGATTGTTTATCACAGGCGGTCTCCCATTTGGACAATGCGCGTACAGTTGGGATATAGAGGATCGAATATCAAATTGTTAGTTCCTCAATCAGCTCTGTTTTCTCTAATACGGCATCTTAAAGAAAATCACACGTGTTATTGTGCTACTACAGTCATTTGTTGGTGTGATTCCAACATCCAGATAGCGTTATGTGCTCTGCTTCAGTTAGGTATAACTATTAATGATGGGTAAGAGCTGACAAGTAAATTGTGATTGTAACGTGGCAATCAAAAGATTAAAGGTCACATAATTTTTAGTTGTCTAATTGTACAACAACGATACCCCGTAAAAATTCTACTGAAATATAAGATTTAGAGAGTTCTAATAATAACATGCAACCTTATTCTTATTAGGTAAAAAGTTTATTTCGGATTTATATTTATTTAATTGTCTAACATATAATCACAACAATTTAATTATAAAAAGTTGAGTTTTATCAAGTCACATAAAATTATAAATTTATAATTTATAATTCAAGAGATGATACTTAATAAATTAAAAGATAATTATTAATTAACTCAATGCATAATATAATATTTATCATTTTAATCATTATTTTTATTCTGAGTAGTTAAATTTTAATCACTTGAAATTAATATAATATTAATAATAATAAAGAAATTAATTAAATTAAATGTTCTTTGTTATTCCTATCTCATAGATAATGTAATAAGGAAAAAAATAGTTTAGACAGTTATTTTATATTTATTAGTAACTTTTTCGTTTAGATGGAAAAGCTTTGTCTCCGTGTCAAATGGAGCTTCAGAGAAAAAGCAAACTAGAGGCTAAACTGAGTTGGCTGAAGCTAGGCCGGTAAAATTTTATGGCGAGTTAACTAATTTTTGTCTAAATTAAAATTAAAATTAAATTTGAATTGATTTAATCAGATAAAATATTCAAAATTTTAAAATTACTGAGCACTGAACATTTAAAACTGATTAAAATTGTCCGATCCAAATTTTAAAAGGGCAAAAAAAGCATTGTTTCAAAATTTGGCAAAGAATTTTTTTTTCATAATTTTGAATTTTGATTTGAAATGTGCTTTTTTCTTTTTTTTGTCCTTTTTTTTGTGGCAAGAGATGAGAAGAAGATGATGTAATTTAATGGCCCTTTGCTATTAGTTAAAATCGGACAAATCGGTTCCAAATCGAGTTGGGTGTTTTCCAATCCGGTTTAGTTCCGGGTCAGATTGGTAAAAAAATTTGGTTTCAAAATAATTTAAGGTCTTAAAATTTTTATCTTTATCTGAATTGTCCAGAACCGATTTAGTTTGAAATTGATTTTTTCCGAGCCCTAGCTAAAGCCCAAAAGGTTTCTTCAACTTTGTAACAATGTTTTAAGAATTAGAATGAAGTTAACGTGGCAAGATAAAAATTTAAAAATTAAAATGTTTAAACGGTATTATATTATCATAAAATTTTTAAAGAATGAATAAAATTGAAGAATTTGAAATATGATTGAAGAAATTGTCGTTAATTTAAAATTTAATTAAAAAGAGGAAATGTTAAATAAAAATTAATTGGTTTATTTTAATTTATAAAAATTGATTAGTTTACAAAAATTAA
>JAOTJB010000210.1:2900906-2911919 GCA_027123815.1 Erythroxylum minutifolium | reverse complement strand
ATAATCTAAATTGAAATTAATAAATTATTTTTAAAATTAAATTAGATATAATCAAGGGAATAATAAACCTCAATATACGTACAATAAAATAAAAATATGTTAATTAATTTTTTAGTGCATATTAAATAAATTGATTTACAAATTGTTTAATAAACTATTTAGTAAACTAATAGTGAAAGGGGATAAATTCAATACAAGTGGTATATAATAAATTATAATGGGGCAAAACGTTTTGAAAATAAAAAAAAATTAACAACAATGTCTTAAAATTTAAACTGGTTCGACGAGTTTAACAACAAAGATCAATTTTTTGGTTCAGTTTTAATTTTTTATCGTTAAAAACTGATTAGTTTATTAATTAATCGTCCAATTTTTGTAAACTAATCAGTTTTTATAAAATAAAATAAATTAATAAAATTTTATTTAGTAGTCTTCTTTTGAAAGTATAAATTTTTCAATAAGTAAGAACAATTTTTTCAAGCATTTTTTAAATTCTTCAATTTTATTAAATCTTTAACCGACTTTTATGACAGTTTAATACAATATCAGCTAAATCTTTTAAATAGATATGTCAAAAGTGGCCCGGTCCGGCCTGACCTGCATTGACCAAACCACGTCGGTTACTTTCAAAGCAACGTCGTTTTGAACATTTTTATTTAAAAAAATACATGACTCTGGCCTATGGGCAAGCCACGAGCCGGTTAATAGTAGGCGGGCCGGGCAGCGGGCCAGTCTATGCCAACCTACGGACCTGGCTCAGTCCATTAACATCCTTACTTTTAAAATTCAAACCTCCCGTTTAATTTTTGAATCGAATTTCAAAACATTCATTACCATGTAGCATCACCGGTTTTAATTTTTTGAGATTGAACATAACACATTAAATCAAATATGCTAGAATCCAAAGTTCAATATTTACCCAGATGAGTCATAGATGCATGTCCCTTACGTCAAGATACGGAAAAGAAGAGGAGAATTGATTCAGGAAAACGAAAAAGTCTTTTCAATTTAGCCGAACTGTTTACTGCCCAATGCAGCCCCTCGATAGATTGGTATAATCTAAGTGGGTTGGTTGTGGTGCATTAAAGAATCATATTGTTGAACAAAAGAACAAGAAGTTAAATACCATATAAGCAACACGTAGGAACTTATCCCTTTTGGTGTAAGAGTTAGAATTCCTAACATCTCTAATCTTTAGAAAAATCTATGCAATAGATGTAAACAAGTCAAACGGATGGAACAATGTTAACTACTTTGTACCTGAACCATAAGATGACCAATGAGTCATTAATTGTTACTCGATATATAGCTAACAATTAATTCATAATTCAATATGACATAATATTGTAATTTAAAAATAAGATGAGATTTGAGTACCCTTTTCAAAACTAATTAACATATCTTTATTTTTTTATCATTTTTCTTACTTAAAATTTAAATTATTATTACTATTATTTCAATTACTCTTCAAGTTAAAGGACACATTTTCTTGTGGTAGTACTAATTTGATTTCTTTTCGTCAACAAGAGACTTTGTCAATAGCTAAAATAGAACGCAAATGGTTGTACAGGGTTTCAAAAGGGTAAGAATTGGAGCCTTCCTCTTTAGCTTCCATCGGCATCAGCCAAACTAACTTTGATTATGAAGGCAGAGTAGAAAAGGACATTCCTCAAAAAATATATCGAATCAAACAACTCATAGAAATAACACAATTATAAGCGTTAAACTAATCTACATCGAAACATGCCAAGACCACTAACTTCGACATAGATTATAAAACTAATAACATTCCAATAGAAAAGCAAGACTTGAAGCCATACCTACGCACCCCGCCGTTCAAATCCTTTTTTCTTATTTTTTAAATGCACATTGAATGAGCTTTAAAGTCTACACAGAGTTAGTAAAATTGGTCTAGTTCGGTTCGATTCAGTTCAGTTCAATATAACATGTTATATTTGAATTGTTTAGAGTTTTAGATCGAATTTAAGTTTAAGAAATTGACTCTAACATTGACTATAAAAATCAGTTACACCAAAATGATATTATTTTTAAAATGTTGGAGTTCAAGCTAAACCAAAATTTAGACATTTTATTGAAAAGGTTAGATCAGGTTGAACTAGCGATAAATCTGACCCGAACCAATGCCTTACCATCTCTGAATGCACACGCAATAATCTATATATATGCAATATCAATTCAACTGAACTTTAAAGTAATCTCCACCATCGATGAATCATCTCTTTGGTGAATTGCGACAACTATTGGTTTTGGTTACTTTGCTTATACCTGTGGTCCCATTACTATAGTTGCCATGTTAAAGTAAGGCCTTTCACACAGAAACAAGAAAAAGAAAGATCGCATGTACTAGACAAGTGTAAAGTTCACAGAATAATTGTTCACGGGGGAGGCTGTAAAAGCTAGGCGGTGCTATATATGTATTGTGGCCGGCTGGAACTTAGAACGTTTCATTTGTTAAGTTTGAGTGTGTCACAAGGCAATTCAACTGAGAATTCACATGAAGGTGAAGCTGTTCTTGACCTTTGTATGTGGGATCCAAAGTGGGTCTCTGCAACTTGATGATAAAAAGGGCAAAAAAAAATATGTAGAAATAAAAATCACAGTCTTCCCTTCCAACTTGCCTAACATTAGTTCAAAGTTCAACTGTAATTATCTAACCACCTAAAAGGTTAAGAAATTTGATGGCTTGAACCAGTCAAAAAATATTTTTTTTCAATTTGTTGTTTGACGTTGAAAGCACATATTTCAAAAGTGTGTTAAGTATGGTAATTATATCCACCATATTCTATTATAATAAGTAAGTAATTAGTATTTAAATTTTGGGAGATACAATTTAAGAAATGATTTAATGAATGTCAATGCTAATTATTCTAAATTACTCCATATTAGATTTATCTAGTTTATCAATTTAATTTTTTGTTCTAATGACATGCAAAACTCAATGGTTAAGAGTACATCTAATTAAGTAACAAATAACATTAACCATTTTCTATTTTTGTGTAATGAAAATTATTACTTGATTAATTTGGTAAATATATATTTCAAATTAATAGAATTCAAAGTATTGTTAGTAACAAAACAACAACAACACCACCTGGTAGAAATCTAGCTGAGACACGGAGTATGAGGAGGTTCAGTAATACGCAGCCTTACTTCTAACTAATAAAGAGACTGTTTTAAATGACTAACATGAATAAATGAAAATAAAAAGAAAAAGAAAAAAAATCAAGTAAAATAGTTTAAATTGAAAATTGAGTGAAATAATTTTTTAAATATTTTTCCCATATTATCTACTTTTAATTTTTTACATAAAAAGTTTCTTTTATGTTAATTGACTAATTATAATTTGTTTTACAGTTTTATTAAATTTTAAGCAAATTAAAATGATGTAAGATCAAATGTTTAATTTACATACAATTATTAATTCCTATCAATTTTAGTTCGTGAGAATTGCCAAATACTAATTTTGATATTAATTACTTTGTTTGGTTTGATTTATTAAATAATTTAATGCTGACTAATTTATATTAAAAATCCATAGATATTTTATATTTGAAAACAATATGATTTGACTTTTTTTTTTCTATATAAACACCGCAACCGTGACCATTCTCAACGAACCTAGGATTTAACAGAATCTACATGCATAACGCAAATCTTATATCTCTTACATAGCTTCATTAATATACCTTCATAAATTAGTATATGAGAGCTTACTCTTCTTCTTGGAATCCAACATTTTGCAGTGGTGTTCGTCTTACCCAGAACAACTCAATACCGGTCTTCTTACTTCAGCTTTCACCACCACTAATCCAAAGGTAATTAAGCACCAAAACCCTCATTTCTTCCTCTACGATTAATTTAGTAAATCATGCATTATGATTAATTAATTAATTGTTAAGATTGAAAAGTTTCCATCTTAAAAACCAAATTTCTCTGAATAGTCAAATGCAGAATTCTTTGCATCCAATTATTTCCTTTCATACTCTCACGTGAAGCCCTCTTTAAAGTGACCAAAATCGGCCTGAGTTCTTTTGTTGCTACTGTCTAATGCTATGAATGGTGTTGCACAATTCCCTCCAAATAATGAACCCGTGACCTTTGACACATCTTCTTCTAAAGTGGTTTAACGTAGGAATGCAAAGAACGCATTTATGTTTCATAAGTTATTACACGTATTTGAAGCCGATTCAGCCAACGGTTTTTATTCTCTCGAGTTACTAAAAGGTCATTCATCACTCTGCACGTTTCCTAAAACAACTTCTGGACTGCTTCCTGATTTTCAATCCTCAGGTTTCAGAATTCTCACGACTAAAAGAAGCAGTGACGACCGAACAGAAAAGGGGGTGTAAGATCAAAGAAAAGAAGGAAAAAGTGTAGATATTATTTATCTGATACCTCATCTGCTCTCACTCTACTTTCCACCACTTTCCTTTTGCTTTTCCAGACAGATTTGCTTCTAGATTACATTGGTAGGAAGCAAGGTATGTCCGTGTTTCCTGGGTTTTATGTTAATGTTTGTGTTTTACCTTCTCTTTGTTTTCACTTGGAAGTTTCTGTCTTTGAGATATTAGATCCCATTTTTTGGAATTGTGTAATAATTCGGCATGACAATGGACAAGTTCTGCTCTGTTGTTAGGTGGCTAGCAATGGCTGTTTGCGTCTTCTTCATCATCTTCTTCTTCTCCATCTTCCGTGGTCCTGCTTATTCCGAGAAGACCCCAGTTAGGTTCTTCCTCGTCTTTCCCTTCTCTGAGCGTTGTATTGTGTTTCTGTTTAGGTACTGCATGTGTTTTCATATCCTGTGTATAGAGAGAGTCACAGATATGACAGTTCACATGTCTTACTAACTGTTGACACAGGTAAAACATGAGGCTGGAATTCCTGGAAGGACATGACTTTCAATTCCTTTTGTTTTGTTTTGTCTATAAACTTGTTCTCCTTTTTCTTGATCTTTGGTCACATTTGCTGAGTTAAACTGGTGGCCCAAATGTGTTGTCGATCATCTTTCAATCCACGTGTTTTGTTGCTATTACCTGTTTTAAAGACAGAGACTTCATTCATCTCTATTTCCTCTTCTCAAACTCTCGAAAATGTCATGAAATAGGACCTTTTTGGACCCACTAGACCTCTACAGCAGAAAGTTTACAAGGCGAGACAAGTTTGTAAAAAAGCTATAGCCTAGAGCCACCCATTTCTACTCTAAAAAGAGAGTGCATGCTTGTGACTAAAGCTATTAAGCACAGGTCCCACTTCTGGTGTTTAGTGTTGATGCCATTTCACGAGACCACAGCAAAAATTACATCAGGACTCAGGAGTCATACCTTCTCACTTGCAGCCTTTATAAATAACTTTCTCTAAATTTTTCTATCTTTTCATTAATGAGATAAGCAACGTTTAGTTTTACTATTTGCAGAGAACTTCCAAGGAACAATTACAGTTCAACGGCTCTTGGGGTCCAGCTCCGTAGACAAAGTCATGAACGGGTACTAATTCTGTATAATTTTATTCAACTTAGGATCTAATCTATAGATCTTTAAAAAGTTAGGCAAGTCACTGTTTCGTGATGTGTTACGTTTGAAGAACTCACTAAACTGAAAACCTACAGGTTTCAGGTAAACCAAAGTCCTGAGGCTTCTTTAGTTATCCTAGTCTCTAACCTTTTTTCAGTTGGCTATGTTGATAGTATATTTCGCTTCAGAAGTAATAATTTAACTACTTTGTCTCTCAGGTTGTGATTGATAATGGGATTGTTGAAGTCACCTTCACTGCTCCTGATGGCGATGTGGCGGGAATCAAGTACCATGGAATTGACAATGTACTCGAAACTCTTAACGAAGATGACAATAGAGGGTATCTATCTACCAATCACCGCAATTTCCAAGCAGTCTCTTTCAGTCCAACCTCTAATAGCACTTGCAATTGGTAATTATGCACTTGACAATAATAAGTTTTTGGGGCAGGTATTGGGACGTGGTCTGGAACACTCCTGGAGATCGTATCATCTTTGACAGGTTTCATCACTTCCTTCGTCAGGATTTTTTTTCCTTCCATATTTGACAAATCAAGTGACGTTCCAAACTCCAATTTCCCTATGTTTCTCATATAATATGAAAATGATCATTTTTGAAATGAAGTTTCATGATTCAGATGAAGATTTTGCAACTTGATTTGCAGATTACGAGGAACTAAATATAGCATAATAGAGGAAGACGAGGAGCAAGTGGAAGTGTCATTCTCTAAAACATGGGACGTTTCGGTTGGAAAAGACGCAGTTCCCTTGAATGTAGACAAAAGGTCTGACTCACAATTCTTCAGAAATCTGAAGTTAACATCGAAAAAATTGGATTAAAGATAATAACAATGGTTAGTAAGTTCATTAACCCACTAATTGTGAGCTTGTTGGCAGGTACATACTGAGGCGTGGAAGCTCAGGGATTTACATGTACACCATATTGGAACGGTTAGAAGGCTGGCCTGATGTTGACATGGATCAGATAAGAGTGGTCTTTAAGCTCCAACAGGAAAAGTATGATCAAAACTACTTGAAAAAAAAAACTCAATTCAACAAGTTGCTGGTTGTTAGAGAACAGTTTCTTTAATGGAATACGTGCATGGTCAGGTTTCATTACATGGCAATATCGGACTACAGACAACGGGTCATGCCTACGCCTGAAGACCGTATAACTGGTCTGCCTCTAGCATACCCAGAAGCTGTTCTCTTGACCCATCCAATCAATCCGGAACTTAGAGGAGAGGTAACGCTAAATCCACTTATTATTTAGACACTTGTTAGGTGTTCGATGTAATGTCCCAATGAATGGTGAATTAATGCACCTTTTCTGAAGTTGTGATGTTTGGGTTCAATTACTGGAATTTTCTTCAACTGAACGAAATCTGAATGTTGGTTCGTTGTTAGTAGTTGGGTATATTCACTCAAGTGGAAATTTTTTCCAAGTTTTGGTGATGTTGTGGAACATAGGTAGATGACAAGTACCAGTACTCATGCGAGAACAAAGACAATAAATTACACGGATGGATATCGGAGGATCCACCGGTCGGATTTTGGATGATCACACCAAGCAATGAGTTTCGTGCCGGTGGGCCTATCAAGCAAGACCTTACCTCTCATGTTGGCCCTACTGTTCTTAATGTAAGTTAGCCATAGCCATGTCTCCAAGTCCTGGTCCAGATAATCATTGAAACACACAAATTATATACTCGTGATGTAACCTGTCGTCCTCTTGATTTTAATTTGGTTTTTATTGTGGTAGATGTTTACCAGTACTCACTACACTGGAAAGGACTTGAGGACAGATTATCGAAATGGAGAACATTGGAAGAAAGTTTTTGGTCCTGTATTTGTTTATCTCAATTCCATTCCATCCACCGAGAACCCCTTGTCTCTTTGGCGAGATGCTAAAAAGCAGGTACATCCATCTACCAATAGTTCGTGTCCTGTATGGGAATGAATCATAGATAGCCTTTATATGACTTTTCAACTTGATTTCCGTTATCAGATGTCAACAGAAGTTAAAAGCTGGCCGTATAGCTTTCCTCGGTCAAAAGATTTTCCTTCTGGGAAACAACGTGGGAGTGTTATGGGTCAATTACTAGTCCGTGACAAGTAAATCCTACTGTTATATGATTTTCTAAGTGAATATATAGTAACTTTCAAAGTTTCTGATTTGTTTCTTTTCCTTTAGATACATGAACAAGAGATTAATGTATGCCAGTTCTGCTTATGTGGGGTTGGCGGCACCTGGAGAGGTGGGCTCATGGCAAACAGAAGCCAAGGTTTCATCAATACCAACTGAAAACTCCTCTCCTCTAACTATTAGGTTAAAATGAGGACCATTTTAGCTAACAATCGTTGTGTTATTCCAATCCAGCGTTACCAGTTCTGGGCTCAAGCTAACAGGGAAGGACGCTTCTTGATCAACAATGTTCGAGCTGGAGTCTACAACTTGTATGCTTGGGTTCCTGGTGTTATTGGAGATTACAAGGGTGATATTAAAATCACCATTGCACCAGGTATAACCATCTTCATAATTTTCTTGAAAGGCTATTTTAGTGACTTTCACATAATGTCAGTCCTGTTTGGCAATTAATGAAATGCAGGATCTGACTTCAAATTGGGACTCCTTATTTATGAACCTCCAAGAAATGGTCCGACCCTTTGGGAAATCGGCATTCCTGACCGCAGTGCTGCTGAGTTTTTTGTGCCAGAGACATACCCCACGCTCATGAACAAATTGTACAACAATCGACCGACAGACAAGTTAGCTTCTTCTCTGGATATTGCAACTTCTTGAACCAGTACCGACTTTTCAATATGTCTAATATGTTAATGCCGCTACTTTTCATGAAAAGGTTTCGGCAGTATGGACTATGGGAACGATATAGTGATTTATATCCAGAGGATGATCTTGTATATAATGTGGGCACCAATGATTACTTCCAGGATTGGTTTTTTGCTCAGGTTCCTAGGTAATTTAATTCACTTAATTTGTCATTCCTATGTTACTTATGTTTTATCTTCCTGGTGTGCTGATCCTGATTTGTTGCACTGCAGAACTAAAGGAAATAGGACATATGAGGCAACTACATGGCGGATTAACTTTGACCTTGGAGATCTGAAGCGGAGCGGATCTTACACGCTTCAGTTGGCTTTGGCATCAGCTACTGTAGCTGAACTCCAGGTATGACTCTGACCCTTATTTTCTGTGCAAACTCCATAGAAACTACTCTGTTACTTTGATTTTTTTGCTGATGAATGTGTCTAACATATCGAATAGGTTCGGATCAATGATCCAGGGGCCAAAGAACCTCTTTTTACGACAGGGCCAATAGGCAAGGATAATGCTGTTGCCAGACATGGCATCCATGGACTGTATCGGTTGTATAGCATTAGCTTACCAAGTAAACTAGTTCTCCAAGGGAAAAATGCTGTATACCTCACTCAATCCAAAAGCGATAGCCCTTTTCATGGTGTCATGTACGATTACTTGCGATTGGAAGGGCCAGAAGAAACTTGATTAATTTCTATATGTTATTTCTCCTGTTCATAGCCCGTAGCCTGTAAGTATAGGCAAATATGATAATAGAAGGAAGTAGTTCAGATTAATGGGAACTCCGGCTCATACTAAGGGGAAGATAGCAACTAACAAGTACTTTTAACACACAAATACGTACTTCATACAGGTTGATTTTCTGACAAGTACACTTTCTTCATCAATATCTATTCTTGACGTTGACACCAACGTAACCAATGGGGCTACTGTTGCTAAAAAAGTCAAAAGCTTATTCCATTACTTAACGATTTCTAAGTTCTTTCAGATACTGTTAAATAAAACATATAATGTACCGCGCACCGTCGAAGTCCAGTAGTACGGGGCTGGTCTTTGCCCACTCGTGAATACAACATTCTTTTTTTTTATAATTAGCCTACAAAGAATTTTAAGATGGTTTTAATTATAAGAAAATGCTTTTAATTCATTCATATTTAGACTAATTCTTGTTTGCATTGGGTTAGTTTGTTGGCCAAATAGGTCTTTTCATTTTCAGGATTCGAAATCAAGACTTCTGATTAAGAGATGAGAGTACTGAACTACTCACACCAATCATATTTAATTTGAATGCAACATTCTTAAATATTAAGTGGTAGGACTAAGCTGCTTTTCGGGATCTCGCAAGATACGAATGGAGATGAATTTAAGTATAGAAGTAATAATTTTTTTTTGTTAATCCAAGAGGTGCTTTAACATGTTCCAATTATAACAAAGTATCTTTAAGTCATTTACACTCTAACTAATTAAAGATGTTATCGACTGATTGAGCTTTCAGAATACCTCGTGATTTAAAAAAAAAAAAACATACGACGTACTGTTTAAACAGGAAGGTGCTGATGGTGCCTTCGTAAATCTGAATAAAGTAAAGTATGTTTAAGATTTTGGTGAGTGAATAAAGAGGTTTTACTACGAATATAACGAGTCCCTCCATTGTCTCGTTAATTAAGCTTGGTTATCAGCACCAGTTTTTTAAATTATTTTTTAAATTTATTTAATTAATAAACTTAAAAATTATATAATATTTTTTCTTAATATATGTGCATTTATTTATAGTAATTAATTCTTAATCATTTTAAAGAATTTATGTTAAGATAATTAGTTTAATATTTATAAATTTCAATTTTATATAATATTTTAATAATTAGTGCAATATTTTTACAGACATAAATTTCAATTTTATAACGTTAAATAATATTTTTAATAATTTAAAAGTTTGATAATGAATATGCAATGGAATTAATTACATGTTAAATAATTATATTCCATAGAAAAATTATCTAAAATTAAAATAACGTCTTTTTATGTATTATTTAGATTTCTATATTAGTTATGAATTAAATAAAAGTAAAATCCAACTTTAACACAATTAATAATAATCAAAATTAACAAAAGCATAATTTCGACATAGTTGGATGAAAATTATGTACTTAACTGTGGCTAATTATCAATCGAAAATTGGGATTATGGAATTTAGTATCGGTAAACCATATCTAATAATTCCTATTCCTAACATAAATCTTTAGTACACAGATCTAGATTGGCATAGATTTCATTTTTATTTTAAAAATAAAATAAATTTTATTAAGTGATTTTTTGAAAAAATTATTAATGAATTTTATTTGGATTGCATATGTAGATCCTATTCTAACATAATCAATGAATTTGGATTGCATGTATATCCTATTCTAACATAATCAAACTTTATCTTCTGAATGAGTCTACGTAATATTTTGTTATATTGTATAGAATCCTAACTTAATTAGATTTATATCCTATTCAGTTTCTAACACTAAATATCTCAACAATAAATATTATAATTTATAATTTATGAGTATTTGGAAGGAATTCTTCAAAGTACTTAATGTAATTTAGAAATAATCTAGAAATATTATAAAGGGTAATATGAGAAATTAATATATATAAA
>JAOTJB010000210.1:2881328-2897093 GCA_027123815.1 Erythroxylum minutifolium | reverse complement strand
TTACGTCTTTCTATTTATTACAGATAATTCTACTTCAACTATAGCTTAAATAAAAGTAAAATCCGTCTTTAACCCAATCAATAATCATCAAAATTATCCAAAAAAAGCATGATTTATGTGTGGTGGGATGAAACTTACTTACCTCTCGTTGGCTAGTTATCATGCAAGGATTGGGATTATGGAATTTAGTATAGGTAAAGGATAGATTACAATTCCTATTCCTAACATAAATCTTTGATTTGCTAATTATCTAGCATGGAAGTGTAAGTTCAAGCTAATTGTCTAGTTGGTTTAACCATTCTATGGAGAGTAGGATTAGGAAATCAGAGTTGGATAAGTTTAAGGACAAACTCATTATCTAAGATTGTGATTCGTCTGCTATAAATACACTACGCGCCTTGTTCCTTTTAGTTACCTCTCTTTCACATCTAGCTAAACTAAGGACTCCATCAAGATGGTCATGAAGAAGTTATCTCGTGCGTTTGGGTGGATATTCTTTGCGTTGTTTCTTCTGCAGGTGACTTCTTGTTCATCTCAGCAGCCATTGTTGCAAAGGTAAAGAATTCTGCAAGTAAAGAGTTGTACCAGGCTTCAATTAATATATCTCGCACTCTTAATATAATCTTTCTTCTTCAGGGAAGCTTCGATAGGGAACAATGGCTACTCGTCTCCTGTTCGGTTGTATGAGGGTGGTTCCTATGTATGTATCTTGAACTTTAGTTTGCGGCATAACCTGCACAGTCTAACATTGACGTTTTCTCTGATTGTTTTATATATGTTTTATGTTCGCAGGTTGTAATAGATAATGGCATTGTTCAGATAACTCTAGCAAAACCAGGTGGTTATGTTACTGGAGTAAAATACGGTGGAATACCAAACTTACTCGAAACCCGTAACAAACCAAGCAATCGAGGGTACGTTTCCTTTCAGTCTTTCTTTCCAAATCTACGAAAACTTATCCTGATGTGTTCATGTTCTTGAAAACTGAAACTATACACATTGCAGGTACATGGATGCATTTTGGAACTTTCCAGGGGGTCATGCAGATACAGACTAGTAAAAATCACCATCCTCCGCTATATCATCTCCTGTAGAATTTATATCACATAAGATTCACTCATTCCTTAACTGTAACTTGCAGTTTTTTGGGAACCAACTTTACTGTCATAACGAGGAACGAAGACCAAATTGAAGTCTCATTTAGCAGAACTTGGGACGCGTCAATTTCTCACGTAGCTCCAATTAATGTAGACAAAAGGTACATGGATGGTAAACTTCTTGTTTATATAATATTGAAATCTAAACTTAAGTCGTGTTAAGATTATAACTAAGGTTCTTTTACAGGTACATCGTGCAGCGTGGCAGTGCAGGATTTTACACGTATGCAATATTCGAACACTTAGAAGGGTGGCCTGATTTTGATTTGGATTACTTCAGGATGGTCTTCAAACCTCAAAATAACAAGTAATTTCTAATTTCTACTTCACTATTTATAAATTACTTACCAAACTGCATGCTTATGAGATTTAATGTTATATAATATATGGCGGGTTAGGTTTCACTATATGGCCATATCGGACGATATCCAAAGGGTGATGCCCACACCAAGTGACACCCAACACGGTCATAAGTTGGCATACAAGGAAGCCACCCTCGTGAATGGAGAGGTATGTCTTATCAAAACATGATCTTTTGATCAACCGCTATGTAATCTGCAATCTGCAATATTTAAAAACTTAAGAAGATACTAATAATCTAACTCTAAAATGGAAATTTGGGATGTGAGCAGGTGGATGATAAATACATGTATTCCATGGAAAACAAAGATCACAGAGTGAAAGGATGGATATCAAATGACCCACCTGTGGGGTTTTGGATGATCACACCCACTGATGAATATTTTGCTGGTGGACCAACTAAGCAAGATCTTACTTCTCATGTTGGCCCTACCGTTCTTGCAGTAAGTTTATCTGACACAATACGATTAAGACACCCCCATCTCAGGATCTGATAACTTTTAGGAACTGGATTTACGTTGGTGATCGAATTTTTCTTGCAGATCTTCCACAGTGACCATTACGTGAACGAATTAAGTAAACAGTTTAGAGATGGAGAGGCATGGAAGAAAGTGTACGGTCCCATTTTCATTTACCTTAATTCCAATGACTATGGTGATTATCAAACCTTATGGAATGACGCTAAAAGACAGGTGAGTTTGACTCTTTTTCTTCTTGTCAACTCGATAATTGATTAATAATTTAACAATTTATGTTTTATTTTCTTTTATTAAATAGACATCCGAAGAAATCAATAAATGGCCATACGATTTCGTTCAATCAGAAGAATTCCTTCCCTCATATAAACGAGGAACAGTTAATGGGCACTTAGCCATTAAAGATAGGTAAATATTATTTCTTTTTTTTTATTTGTTGATTATATGAACAGTTAATGGGCACTTAGCCATTAAAGATAGGTAAATATTATTTCTTTTTTTTATTTGTTGATTATATGGAACAAAAAATAGAAAACTTACCTAAAAATGGTTGTAATTAACAGTGATGCTCAGAATAATTTTGATGGTGCGAGCTATGCTTATGTGGGGTTGGCATCTCCTGGAGAAGCTGGTTCATGGCAGTTTGACATTAAGGTTCGTTTCCTTTTTCCACTTGCGATTGTTTCAGATTCATTTATTTATTTATTCTGGCTTTGGTCACATACTGATTTCGATTCATGTTTTGCAGGGTTATCAATTCTGGACTCGAGCTAACAGGAATGGAGATTTCCAGATCAAAAATGTGAGACCCGGCATCTACAATTTGTATGCTTGGGTTCCAGGTTTCGTTGGGGACTACAAATACAGTGAGCAACTCACCATTGAAGAAGGTACATTCAATTCTGAATCTTCACCTTTTTAATACGTAAGAATCGATACAATGGCCAAATCATCGCTGAAGAAGGTTAGTGTTTTGTAGTAATATGAAGATTGATTGATCCATAATGCAGGAAATGAAGTCAGGTTGGATGATCTTAGATTTGAAACTCCAAGGAATGGTCCTACTCTATGGGAAATAGGCATCCCTGACCGCTCAGCTGCCGAGTTCTTTATCCCAGACCCAAGTCCAGATCTCCAAAACAAAGTTTTCCTGAACAAACCTCAACACAGGTATAGGCAATATGGGTTGTGGTCGCGATACACAGATTTGTATCCAGAGAATGATCTCGTTTACAATATTGGCTCTAGTAATCACACTCGAGATTGGTTCTATGCCCATGTACCAAGGTAATACAACGATACATGTAATGGTTGTCTATTTGCTTCGAAACAATTCATCTTTAAAACTCTCTCTGTGGAAGATCTTTATCTCTTCTTTCTTAATGTGAAAAATGAACTGTTCTTGTAACACTTTTGCAGGCTTACAAATGGCAATTACCAACCTACGACTTGGCAGATCAATTTTGAGCTTTACAACGTCGAACCATACGCAACATACACTCTCCAATTGGCCCTGGCATCTTCCAATTACGCTCATCTAAACGTAAAGACTACAAAACTTTTACTATCTTTTGAGAATACTTGAGAGTTTCGTTTATTAACTAAAGAAGATTCAATTCCACAATGGTTTTTTACCTTTTACAGGTTCGGCTAAATAATCAACTATCACCTAGGCCTCTGTTTACAACAGGAGGTATTGGAAGGGACAACGCCGTGGCAAGAGATGGAATTCATGGAATCTACAGGTTGTACACGATTGAGGTTCCCTCTCGCTTTCTTGTTAATGGACAAAATGCTCTGTATCTTCAACAAGCCAGAGGTTCAAGTCCCTTCCAAGGAATGATGTACGATTACATTCGTTTGGAAGGACCCAGTTCCAGCCGAAGGAATTAGTAGTAGTTACTGAAATATATGGTAGATAATACCTTTCTTTCTTTATTTGTTCTCTTTGTTGCAAGCAGAATTCTTCTTAGTGTAGGATTATGAAAACGTTTCCCATTTTTTAATTCAGACATTCAACTACAAATGTAAATATTCATAAATTGAAATGCCTCCTTTTTTAATTCATGATTTAAATCTTGTTTTCAATAAAAATTGAGGTCTTCCTACGGAAAAGCTGTGTTGCAGTTGGACTTAAAAGCCTAGCCTTTCTCATTGTTGCCATGCTAAAATATCACTTTTAATTATAGCTCTAATTTAATATATCCAATAATGAACGATTTTACATTTTTACTTTCGTATACTTAAAATTAAAATATGTTTGATTTGATTCCATGTAAAATATTGACACTTAGTTTTTTAAAACTTCATTCAAATAATTAAGTGTATCATATATTTCATATAAATTATTTACATTTGGTTTTTAAAATCAATGATTTAAAAATTCAACCTAAAACTTTTTAATTTATTTTAATAACTTTTGTTGTTAAAAATCAATCAGTTTATTAATTAATCAGTCAATTTTTATAAATTAATATATTTTATAATTCATTTAACAATCTCTTTTTTTAATTAAATACTAATTTCTTTAAATTATAATTGAAAATTTTTAATTTTATCCGATATTTAATCAATTTTATATCTGTAACTACTAATTAGAATATATATGCACACATATCCATAGTTTGGTGCATGTATTGGAGTTCATTCTCTTTAAACTACGTTTGTTTGGAAAATATTTATTAATTTTCTGTGCAAGACGACTCAAAGCCATGGAATTCCAGCTCACTCTGTTCTCTATTATCATTCTACCATTGCATATTTTGAAAAAGTTTATCATTTTCAGTTTCAGCATCACCTGAAAATTTTTTAAATATAAACTTTATCAAATCCAACTTTCTCATTAACTTTCAACTCATACCAAAATGGACTTAAACTATTTTTTGAATCCATCAATTTTTTAGTTAAGTTTTCAATTTTTTTAGATTGATTTAATTTAATAATTTTTGTTATTAAAAATAAATTTATTTATTAACTAATTAATCAATTTTTGTAAATTAATTAATTTTTATAAATTAAAATATAAAAATTAATTTTTATTTAATAGTTTCTTTTTTCAATTAAACTATAAATTTTTATAAGTAAAGTTAATATTTTTAATTATTTTTTAAATTCTTCTATTTTATTCTTAAGTTGATCGAGACTTCTCCAAACTCAGTCTACATCAATAAACATATAATCTCTCCGTCAGAAAATGAACTTGTAACTTAGATTTCAGGTTTCAGTGTGTCCCAATGTCGACGACAAAACGGTGTCTGACATCTGCTTTAAGCAGGCGTTCCATGGTAGTATTAACATAGTTCATCGGAATAACCTCGATGTCTTCTGTTATGATGTGTGTTGCAGCAAAATCAAACATCTCGTGTCTCTTTCATTCCTCAGATACAACTACTACCGACCATCTTCCTCCTTGGAGACATTTCCCACAATAATTGTTAAAACACAAAAGTCAATTCAATGTGTTTACAAGCTCGAAATATGTTGTTAAATGATTGTGGAGAGAACTAAGAACAAACCCATGAGCAGAGGGTAGATTGGAAGCTCAAATGGTTTTTCAGTTGCACCCAACACAACCAAATTCAAATGAGACTTCAGTAGAATGATCAATGGCAGAAGAACGTGTTTTGCAGACACTGTATCAATTATACCATCCATTGTGTTCTATGCAGCCTATGTACATTGTAGAGTTATATATGTAAAACTAATTACCAAAAAGAAAATAGAAGAATCATCAGAATTTCCTCATCAAACGTTTAAGTAGCTTCATTTGGTCTTGGTCATGGCTAACCAAAAAAGAGTCAGCACCCAGATGTACCATGGCTTCCTGCTTCTTGTTAGGGGAGGAACTAATGACTGTGACTTGGCTCCCATTGCTTTGGCAATTTTAACAGCCATATGACCTAACCCACCAAGCCCAACCACACCCACGTGCACGCCAGGTTTGGCTAGACCATAGTATCTCAAGGGGCTATAAACAGTAATTCCAGCACACAACAGAGGAGCACCAACATCAAGAGGATAGTTGTCAGGAATTCGAACAACAAAGTGCTCATCAGTAGCCATTATATCTGAGTAGCCATCGTATGTGGATGTTCCATCATAGTACTTGACACCGTAACCCGTAGGTTTCAATCATTTTTGGACAGTAATTCCCAAGATCATTATTGCAGTTTTCGCATGAGTGACATGATCCAACCATGCAGCCTACACCCACTTTATCCCCAATCTTGAGTTTCTCTACTTTAAACCCCACCTCTGTAACTACTCCCATAAGCTCGTGCCTGTAACCCATTCAAGTCGATGTATATGAATCCCAAGTGTCGAATCGAACTATTTAAACAGGAAAAACATACCCAGGGACAAGAGGGTAAGTCGAATTGCCCCATTCATTCTTAATCATGTGGAGGTCCGAATGGCATATCCCACAGTACATCACTTCGAATGTAACATCTTTCTCTGCTGTGGCCCTGTAAATTATGTCACGAGCCAAAATTACCAACTCCATTCTTCAATATAGCGTCTGAATTTCTGATGTTTAAGCTTCAGACCAAATAAGAAAAGGGAACAAAAGGGAAGGACTTTGAGCATGAAGTTGAGAGAACAAGTGGAAAGAACCTCCTGGAGAATTTGAATGGAGAGAGGATGCCAGAACTGTCTCTTGCTGCCCATCCAAAGGCCTGTTTTGCTGCCATTTCCTCTAGCACTTGTTGATCTATGTTGTTTCATGTAGCCAGCTATGTTGAAGTTTGTGGAAGAATTTGTAAGTTCAGTGAGAGTGAAGAGGAGAAGCATAATGAAGAGTAGAATTTCAGCTTTGAAAAGGAAGCTAGAGATGATGGTTTTGAGAGCAATTCAGAGATGATTGGATTCAAAAACAACAATCCAAATGATTAAAAGCCATAATAAAAATGATGAGAAAAGCAAGACAAGCAAGAAGGATGAAGCTACATGCAAAGAAAGCCAGGAAATGAAAAATCCGAAGAAGTGTAGCAAGAGCAGCAGAAACCTGGAGTAGAGTAATTGAAGTCTGAAAAATTTCTGAAGCAAAACTTGAAGCAAGTATGAAGTCCTACAAGTTAGAAAATTGAGGAATTTAAAGTCAAAGCAACAATTGGCATTGAAGAAATGAAGTCAAGCATCAGCTTCTTTTGGTTCCATAGTTTTCAAGCATCTTTTGTTCTTTTAACTTTTACAACTTTATGTCAGTAGAAAATCAAAATGTCAGTTTTTGTTAGTATATGAACCAACAACTTTACTTTTGTTCCAGCTGAACCAATGAGAAGATAAAACTTGTCAAGATCCTACTCAATAGTTTTTTTTTCATTTTATTTTTGACCATTGATGTAAAACAAGCAAGGATGGTGTGAAAAACTGATTTGAAAAAGATCAAAAACATCACATTCGGGTGCAATGAAACAGTAGCAGCACACTTTTGTGAAAAATGTCATCTTCTTCTCTTCATCAGTTTTTACAAATTTCTCTTACTTTTACTGTTGATTTAGACTTGTTACGTATGTGTGTATGATGAGTGGCATGAACAAAAACTTCTAAGAGTGGAAATGAAGCAGATTTGAAAGTCCAAAAATTTCCATTTTGGAAGTCTTATTGCTTCTAGTTTACACAAACACTAATACTTAATCCTTACAATTCTGAAGAGATACATACATTGTTAATATTGAGTGACTATTATAGAGAGTACATCATTTAGCAATATTTCCATTCTTAAAAAGCAAGTCATCTTAGCATAGAAGTTTCTGCTGAAGAGTGCAGACCCGAGGCAACTTCAAGCTTGAGATATAGTAGTTATGTTTCTGCTGGAACACTTGTTGTTCAAGTCTTTTTACTGAAGTGTTTACTACTGGAGTTCTTGAAGTTCTAGTTGGAGCTTGGAACTTGGAGCTGACCTGAAGTTCAGGTCTTGTTGAGGTTTTTCCCATCTTCAGCTCTACCATCCACAGCACTTCGGTCACCATTTTTACCTGTTCTTCGCTTCGATAAAACAGGAACATCTCTCAGAAGTTTCAAGAATTTGCTATGGGATTGACTCTGACGCAGCGTCTGATGTTTTTGTCATATATGGATAATGGTATAATGCATTCATATTTTATAAAGTAATCGTAATTGGTGATGTAATACATTACCAAATGATTCCAATTTCCTCTGGTAGATGTTATCGTACACCAATTGAAATGAAAATTACCCAAAAAAAACAAAATTAACTGCCAGTCGATACCTACAACATAGACCAATGGCATCCTAAGATCTGCAAGGTTTCCTGATGATCTGTATTGCTCCTTAGCATTCGTTCTTTACATGCAGAACAGAAGTAACGTTGCTATATTGCAAATATACAATGTTCATTGATTCCAATTAAAGAAATCAGAATGAGGAAAAAAAATATATGATAGGCAAGATTTCGTTTATAAAAATCACTATGATTGTTGTCAGGGTCCTCCTGCAGTTCCAATTCATTTCAATGTATTGTTCAGGGACCTTGAAAGAGTTAACGATTCATAGACCAAGACTGTCATTATTTCCCATAAAGAAAATGACAAAATCTCCTGAGGAAGAGTAACCAATTAAGGCCTTCGGTTGGGCTGCCAGGGACTCATCTGGTCATCTCTCTCCTTTCAAATTCTCTAGGAGGTAAATGAGTCATCCCTTTATGGTTTAAGCTCTCAACTGGTCCTGTTCAGGCTCCGGAAAGTTACATATCTGAAAAATACACGTGCAGGGGAACAGGTGAAGAAGATGATAGGTTTAAGGTGTTGTATTGTGGTATATGTCACTCTGAGCTTCACCTTATTTGGGCGTCTCAAACTACCCTCACGTTCCGGGGTAATACTTATACCTCTCTGCTCTTGGTCCAGATTTTATTTCTAGGTGAACCAATATAGTTTCGAAGTACGCTACATTCTTAATTTTCCTGACGACAGGCCTCTTCATGAAAGTGCTCCTCTTCTGTGTGCAGGGATTACCGTTTATTATAGTCCCTTGAAACACTATGGACTCGCCGAACCAGGCAAGACCATAGGAGAGGTTGGTCTCGGAGGGCTAGGCCATATGGCTGTTAAATGGAGAGAGTCGTAAGTGAAGAGTAAAGTTGGAGAGGGAAGAAATAAATCTCTGTTGTTGTTGACGAAAAGTGTACAGTACACCTCTTATACACAATATCCGAAAGTAAAACAAGACTAAGCTAACTAAGCTAACGTACGTGGACTATTCAGCTGATAACTAGACTATTAGAATACCCAGTATAATACACTATTCTTCACATCTCTCCTCAAGTTGGAATCAGAGTAAGACGCAATTTAGATGGAAGAGCTGAGTGTGAATCTTGACCAAGAGCTTTGGTCATAACATCAGTCAATTGCAACACAAAAGGAATATAAGTAGTTTGAAAAAAACCACCTTAAATTTTCTTGCGAGTAAAGTGACAATCGATATTCAAATGCTTTGTTCATTCATGAAAACATGGATTATCTGCTATTTGTTGGGCAACTTTATTATCACAAAACATAGTATCAGGCAATTGAACAAGGATACACAAATCTTTGAGCAGATAAGATAACCAGAGAAGCTCACTTATAGTGGCAACCATACTCCTATATTCTGCTTTGGCTAAGGATTTAGAGACAGTAGGTTGCTTCTTCGTCTTCCAAGACACCAAAGCATGCCCCAAAAATACACAAAATTCAGTAAGAGACCTCCTAGACATCAAACAAGATGCCCAATCTGCATCAGAAAAAGCAGTGAGCTGAAGAGAAGACTACACAGGATAAAATAATCCTGCAAAAATGGATCCTTTTAAATACTTGAGCACGTGAAGAACAACCTACATATTAGGAACCTTAGGAGTAGTTAAAAATTGACTAAGATGTTGCACCGAATAGGAAATATCAGGTTGAGTCATTATCAGATATAATAATCTGCTCACAGCCTTTTTGTACTCTTCCGAATTTTCTAGAGGTGCCTCTTCAGAAATGAAAAGTTTCAAATACTGAGGAAGAGGAGTGGAGCACGGTTTGGCTCTTGTCAAACCAACCTCCGTCAAAATATACTTTCGTTGATTTAAGTGGGTACCCTGCTCAGTTCTATGCAACTCAATACCTAAGAAATATCTTAGAAGACCCAAGTCTTTGATACTAAACTTGGTATGCAAGGCTACCTTTAGATCAACAATTTCTAAATTATCATTACCAGTAATCAAAATGTCATTAACATACACTAATGCTGCAGTAAACTGACTACCTGATTGCTTAACAAATAAAGAATAATCATTGATGGACTGATTATAGCCCAGCTGACCCAAAAACCTACTAAACTCCCTATTCCACTATCTAGAGGCCTATTTAAGGCCATATAAAGACTTCTTCAAATGACAATCCTGACCAGATTTAGCCTCAGTATAACCATCAGGAGGTAACATATAAATCTCCTCATCAATACAACCATGCAAGAAAGCATTATTAATATCTACTTAATGAATAAGCCAATTCTTAGTAGTAGCTAATGCAATTGCAACCTGAACAGTAGCAAGCCTAGGTACATGAGAGAAAGTATGTTTATAATCCTTACCTTCCCTTTAGTCAAAACCTCGAACAACCAACCTGGCCTTGTATCTTCCTATAGTTCCATCCAGATTATACTTCACCTTATACACCCATTTACAGGAAATGGCTTTATATCCTGCAGGCAAAACAGTTAACTCCCAAGTTTCATTCCTCTTTAAAGCATCGAGCTTTCTTTGCATTGCTTCTACTCATTATTTTTCCTGACTAGCATCGACATAATTAGCAAGTTCATAAGTAGTGAAAACTTTAGCCAATGAGACCACATGATCATAGGGTAGGTGATGGAAGTCTTTATCAGTAAAGAGAGGATGAGAGGTTGAGTAAATGTGAAAAGTGGAAGAAAAAACATTGTTGGCATTGGCACTTAGGACAAAATCCTGCAACCAATGTGGCTGCCTTTTAGTTCTCTGAAACCTTCTTGGTACTGGTGAATGAGAAGGAGTAGTATTATTCGAAGGAAATTCTGTTGGTGAATTTTGAGGAACATGCATAGGAGACAAAGGAGGTAAGGTATTAAGACTCTCAAGTGAAGGAATAGAAATATAAGGAGATGAATGATTTGTCGAAAAAGGAGTAGTACCAATAACAGGAGAAGAGTGGTCAGTATAATCTACAAAAGGAGAAGTGTTTAAAGAAGGAGATATAATAGTAACAGGAATTGTGGGAATTGAAATATTAGAAGAATGCGAATTTCAGAATGGGAAAATATCTTCACAAAAAACAACATCTCTGCTTAGTAAAATGTAATTACTGTCGAGATCAAGAAGTTTATATCCCTTTTAGGCAGGAGGGTACCCTATAAGCACACATCTATTTGCTCTAGGCTGAAACTTATCACCCTTTAGACCAACTTTAGCAGCATAACAAAGGCATCCTATTGTTCTCAAACGAGTATATTCTAGTTTGGAGTGAAACGATAACTTATGGGGTGTTTTCCAGCCCAATATGGGTGTAGACATTTTATTAATGAGATACGTAGGTGATAAAAGGCACTCTCCCCAGAGATAATCGAGTAATTGTATGTATTTTGAGTGACCTAGCAGTATCAAGCAAATGCCTAAATTTTCTCTCAACTACACTATTTTGCTGAGGGGTATAGGTCATGGTCTTTTAATGAATGATCCTAGTTTCTCTCAGGAATTGCCCATACTGTGAATTAACAAATTCAGAATCATTATCCGACCTCACATATTTGGGTGTTTTTGAGAAATGGTTTTGAACATATCTCACAAAAGAATTAAAAATGATGCTAACCTGAGTCTTACTATTAAGCAAGTAAGTCCAAGTGGCCTTAGAGAAATCATCCACTAAAGTAAGAAAGTATCTTGAACCATTAATATTGGCAGTTCGATAAGGTCACCAAAGATCAATATGAATGAGTTCAAAAGGCATAGATGATATATGTGTGCTTCTAGGAAAAGGTACTCTATGAGATTTAGGCATTGTGCAAGTGTCACAAAAGAATTTATTCACTTCAAATTTTTTACATTCAGGGACATGACAAAGTTTAGAGGCTGAAGTATGTCCCAATCTTGCATGAAATGTATGCAAGTCTACATTATTTTAAGCAACAAAATATGAATGTTTAACATTATGTGAAAGTTTGTCCATCTCGGATACGCTTTGAACAGAATGGATTAAAAAATCTGCAAAATTTTCATGAGGAACAACCTCAAAATAGTATAGTCCCTTAATACCTTTGCCAATTTGCTAGTGATATGGTCTTGAAATGTACAATGAGATGGGTAAAAATAGGCCATAAGGTTTTCAGACTTGATTAATTTGCTAACAGAGAGAAGATTGTAGTTAAACTCAAGTACATGCAATACATCAGACAAGGTTAGGGTAAGATTATGAATAGATCCAACTAATGCAACACTTTTAGTTGAACCATCAGGTAAGGTAATAGAAATGGGTTTGGAAAGTAATTTGGTATTTAAGAACAGATGACTATATGGAGTCATATGGTCAAAAGCTCCAATATCCACAATCCAATTCCCACGCATACTATCATTATGCAAGTAAGAAAAAGCAGATGAGTTAAAACAATACCTACAAAATTGACATTGGTCCCTACAATATCATATGGAGTAACAACATCCTTTGTCTTAAACTTCCTTATAAGACTATCCAATTCTTGGTACATTTGGTTGATCATCTTTTGATTAACTTGACTGCCTTACGTCATCATCCAACTCCAGTGGTGTATCTCTATCACCTTCATTTAGTTGACCATTACTAGCAGCCATGCTGTTAGATCTCCTTTCCTTCTTACCCTTTTACCAGTCAGGATATTAAATCCTTTCGAAACACCTGTCATATAGATGTCCCTATTGCTTGCAATGAACACAATACGTTCTGCCAGATTTCTTAGACCCTTTTGAGCTCACATTAAACTCTTTAGAACCTCCAACTCCACTATTAACCGAGAAAGCAGTTGGATCTACAGCATGACTAGTCACCTCCTTCTGTTTTTCAACCTGCTGAACTAAATAATAAGCCCTATTAACCGACAGAAGGGGAACCATTGGCAACACCCGATTCCTCACTCCTTCAAACTCATCATTAAGTTTCATTAAAAATTGCATGATCTTAGATCTATTATCCATATCGATGAATTTCTCATTTATTATGCCACAAGTACAAATTGGTATACCAACCAATCTATGTCATCCATCCCAGCACCTCTTGAGCTTACTAAAGTAAGAAGCTACAGACATTTTGCCTTGAGTAGTTTGACTCAATCTAGTAAATCAGAGGTCTATTACTCTGACCAATCCTTTCATTAATCTCCTTCCACAATTGTTCAGCAGATTGCACATAAAAAAAAGAATAAGAAATCTTAGGAATCATAGAGTTTAAAATCCATCACGCAACCATATAGTCACATCTGATCCACTTGCAATAATTAGGATCAGTAACAGTAACAGGTTTAACACATGAACCATTTACAAAACATAATTTCATTTTGGCACCCAAAGCTATTTTCATAGTACAACTCTAACCTAGAAATCTCATGCCATTAAATTGAACAACAGTGAGAGGCATACCAGGATGATCTCCACAAGATAAGAGAAGAGGATCGATCGCTCTAGCAACTGTCGTCGTAGTTTCGGAAGAACCATTGCTAGCGTCACTAATACTCGCCATCTGCAATAAAGGAGATTTACTTCAACTTAACGTAGAACCTCGCAGATCAGCTTCAACTACTATCCACAATCCAATTCTCACGCATACTATCATTATGCAAGCAAGAAAAAGCAGATGAGTTAAAAACAATACCTACAAAATTGACATTGGTCCCTAATATATCATCTGGAGTAACAACATCTTTTGTCTTAAACTTCCCCGTAAGACTATCCAGTTCTTAGTACATTTGGTTGATCATCTTCTAATTAACTTGACTGCCTTACGTCATCATCCAGCTCCAGCGGTGTACCTCTATAACCTTCATTTAGTTGACCATTACTAGCAGCCATCCTGCTAGATCTCTTTCCCTTCTTACTCTTTTACCAGTCAGGATATTCAATCCTTTCGAAACACCTGTCATATAGATGTCCCTGTTGTTTACAATGAACGCAATACCTTCTGCCAGATTTCTTAGACCCTTTTGAGCTCACAATAAACTCTTTAGAACCTCCAACTCCACTATTAACCGAGAAAGCAGTTGAATCTACAGCATGACTAGTCACCTCCTTCTGTTTTTCAACTTGCTGAATTAAATAATAAGCCCTATAAACCGACCGAAGGGGATCCATTGGCAACACCTGATTCCTCACTCCTTCAAACTCATCATTAAGTTTCATTAAAAATTGCATGAGCTTAGATCTATTATCCATATCGATGAATTTCTCATTCATTATGCCACAAGTACAAATTGGTATACCAACCAAGCTATGTCATCCATCCCAGCACCTCTTGAGTTTATTAAAGTAAGAAGCTACAGACATTTTGCCTTGAGTAGTTTGACTCAATGTACACTCAATCTAGTAAATCAGAGGTCTATTACTCTGACCAAGCCTTTCATTAATCTCCTTCCACAATTGTTCAGCAGATTGCGCATACAAAAAAGAATAAGAAATCTTAGGAATCATAGAGTTTAAAATCCAACACGCAACCATATAGTCACGTTTGATCCACTTGCGATAATTAGGATCAGTAACAGCAACAGGTTTAACATGTGAACCATTTACAAAACATAATTTCATTTTGGCACCCAAAGCTATTTTCATAGTACAACTCCAACTTAGAAATCCCATGCCATTAAATTGAATAACAGTGAGAGGCATACCAAGATGATCTCCACAAGATAAGAGAAGAGGATCGATTGCTCCAGCAACTGTCGCCGTAGTTCCGAAAGAACCATTGTTAGCGTCACTAATACTCACCATCTGCAATAAAGGAGATTCACTTTAACTTAACATGGAACCTCGCAGATCAGCTTCAACTACTATCCACATCCAATTCCCGCGTATACTATCATTATGCAAGTAAGAAAAAGCAGATGAGTTAAAAACAATACCTACAAAATTAACATTGGTCCTTACAATATCATGTGGAGTAACAACATCCTTTGTCTTAAACTTCCTCATAAGACTATCCAGTTCTTGGTACATTTGGTTGATCATCTTCTGAATACCTTGACTGCCTTACGTCATCATCTAGCTCCAGTGGTGTATCTCTATCACCTTCATTTAGTTGACCGTTACTAGCAGCCATCCTGTTAGATCTTTTACCTTTCTTACTCTTTTATCAGTCAGGATTATTTAATCATATATAATAGAGTAATAATCACAAAATATATCTTAAAATTCTATTTTAGATTTTAATATTTTAATACTTTTTACATTTACAAGTATTAAATGATGTGTTTACGATGAACTACTTTTTGTTTTTGGTTGTTTATCTTTATCAGTATTAACTGTTGTAAAAATTATTATTATAGACTTTTTGATGGTTTAATATCTTAACTTTTCTAAATTTTTAATATCTTTTGGTATGACGTGAATTCGTATCATTATTAACGTTCAACCTGCCATACGAAAACGACAGAAAGAATGAGGACCTTTTTGATGTGTTTGTTTTTATTTTGTTTTTGATTTTTTGTTTTTATTTTTAAATTTAGTAAAAAAGTATCTGTTTATTTAAATTTTTAAGTTTTGATTTGAGTTTTGTTTTTTTTCAATTTTTAAAAATTAT
>JAOTJB010000210.1:2817040-2833378 GCA_027123815.1 Erythroxylum minutifolium | reverse complement strand
AAGAAGCACATATTGTATGTTTATAAAAATGTATGATTTTTATGTAAATTGAAAATATTTAAAATTGAATTAAAGATATCTTTTTATTAAAAGATTAGTTATCAATCAATTTTAATTTGAAATATTGATAAAAAATAAGGAACTTTTAATTCATGATCTATGTATCATATCAAAATATTTACAAAAAAAATAGATAGGTTCACGCTTTTAACAATTTTTTTATTATTTGCTGGTAAATAAGTATGCAATTTTGAATGGATTGTAATCGTTTATTCTAACTCCTAATAAAGAATTTTAGCTCAGTTATATTGGATCTTACGGTAAAAGATATAGAGATTCTCTCGTAGCTAGGAATGGCAATGAATCGATCCATGAATCAGCCCCACCAATTTTTTAAAATAATTTTTTTAAATTAAAAATGCAAAATTATTTTTTTAATTGGGTCCAGAATTAGGTTACCTAGGCCTAAGCTAGCTCTAGACCCAACTCTTCTAAGCAAAATAATATCGTTTGACTTAGAATAATTATGTTTCAAGTCAGCCTAGGTCTGTGCCTAGCCCATAGGTCGATTCATTAAAAACGCTTGAATCTAAACTCATGAGCGGCCTATTGTTATCCTTGTTTTCTTTTGGTTTAACTAACTTAAAAAAGACATGATTTTAAAAACTATTTTAATAAAATTTTTGATTTTATAAAACTATTTTTAGATTTTGATTAAAAAATAATAAATAAGCACATGTGCATGACTAGCTTATATGGACCAATTAAATGTTGTTAATACGATGACTTAATCATGTTCTTAAACTCGACTTAAATTAATTAAAATAAATCAAAATTAATAATTTAAAATAATTGTAATAAATTGTTAATTTATATTAGATTTAATTGATTCAGGTTAAAATAAAAT
The DNA here is from genome assembly GCA_027123815.1 of Erythroxylum minutifolium. Classification (NCBI taxonomy): domain Eukaryota; kingdom Viridiplantae; phylum Streptophyta; class Magnoliopsida; order Malpighiales; family Erythroxylaceae; genus Erythroxylum; species Erythroxylum minutifolium. Next base: position 2,832,471 of record JAOTJB010000210.1, on the reverse strand, counting down.
TTGAATTGAATCATTATGTTATAAACATTTGATTGGTCTGCTTGCTTATGTTACATATCTCTTGTTGTTACATTTTTAAAGAAGTTTTTTGGGAAATTAATAATTAATAATTAGGAGCTCTTTTTAATTCATTAAACAACATAAAAGGCTTGTGTTTTTACCCTGAAACTTATTGTGAAAGTTAAGCTACGGTTCACAATCACACCTTCCATGCAATTATTGGGATTGGGAAAATTAACTCCACATCATTGTTTTTGAAGTGTCATTTTTTACTCATTTCCGCCTTTGTTTGACACATATTTAACTAACGTTGATTTGTTTAGATGCATTTACATTCAACGATGCCCTAAATTCAACACAACTATTGTGCATCTCATAAAGTTTCATTTTTCCTTCTCTTAGTTTAGGTATGAAAAGAGATGAAACAAGAAATAATTGTTTGACCACTTTTTGATGATTCCTATTTGTCTTTTCTTTTTCAATCTCAAGAAATTTGAATTGTTACATCATTAAAAAAACATGATTATATCTATTTAATTACTAAATTTTTATTAGTATAAACATAAGTACATAACTGTTATTTTAGTTTAATTATAATTAATATTACTTATGTATATCATAAAGTAACACTACCTTCTCTTGAGAAGTCCCTCGATCGAGACATGCTAATATCCAATCCTTTCTACAAGTAATAACTATGAAGAACATTTTATAACCAATGGTCTCAATGTGTATCTCTAGGCATCTCTATACAACCATTGTCCCAGTTTCAAACCCTCTACTTATGTTATCTCCTAACAAGTCTATCTATATATGCCGACCAAATTTTTCTAGTGAGATCTTGCCCATTGTCTCCGTGTCTGTCTGTCTCTCTCTCTCTCTCTTTCTCTATCTATCTTGATGAATATCACAAGACCGCCCCATTAAAACCATCTTCCACAACTCTCAACCTCATGCATGAAACCATTCAATTGATTGTATATCAGTAATCCCTCAACCCCAAGAATTCAGCTGCACCATCCAAGATGTCCCACAACAATCCTCAGCCAAAACAACCCGCCTCCAAAGATGTCGACAACCAAACCTCCGGCAACAGGAAAACCACGGCTTCACGCCCCCAAGAACAAGCCTTGAAGTGTCCAAGATGCGACTCTCCTAACACCAAGTTCTGTTACTACAACAATTATAGTCTTACACAGCCAAGACATTTCTGCAAGACCTGTAGAAGATACTGGACTAAAGGTGGAGCCTTGCGCAACGTTCCGATCGGTGGCGGCTGCCGGAAGAGTAAGAAGATTAAGTCCTCTTCCCGGCTCCCCGGTGACTCGAAAGACTCCAGTGGGTCATCGGATATCGGTGGGTTCAATTTCTTTAGGGGTTTATCGCCAGCCGTGGACTTTAACCTTGGTGGGTTATCATTTCCTAGGCTAAACTCTCCCCCGAGTGGCATGTACAACCAGTTTTTACCATTTGGGGATATTTCAGCTACTTCTCCGGGAGCCACTAGTGTGACTAGTCCTTCTTGTTTCAGTCTTGATCATCATCCATCTGCCAGCTCCGGCGGTTCTATGATGGGGTTTAGTTTCCCACTCCCTAATGTTACTAGTGGATTTACTGGTGCAGTTCAAGACATGAACGGTGGTGGGGGTTCCATGAATGTTCACTCTAGCCTCGCCTCGTCTATCGAGTCCTTGAGTTCATTAAACCAAGATTTGCACTGGAAGTTACAGCAACAAAGATTGGCTATGCTTTTCGGTGAAGAGAGCAGCCAGAAAGAGAACAGTATTACAATTTCTTCAGTTGATGTAGGAAACCAGACACAGAAGCTACAACCCATATTGTTTCAAAACCTCGAAATTTCAAAACCAGAAACGTTCGGTGGTGTCGGTAATTCAAGAAAACATGCCCCTACTGGCCGTGATACAGCAGCAACGGAGTGGTTCTTTGGTAATTCTTATGGTGAAGTTACTGCAACCCCAACTCACAGTAACAGCAACGGCAACGATCAAAACGCAAGCAACTGGAATGGGGTTCAAACGTGGGGTGATTTGCAATACAACGGTTTACCCTAGAAAACGACCACCAGCATCAAAGAGGTAGAAAAAGGGAAAAATGAGGATATATATTATCACCCGCAAAACAAATTAGGTATATGTTTGTTCTTAATTATGTGACGAACTTGTAAAACTTGGGAAAAGGAGACAGTTCTTATCTCTTTTTTTCTTTTCAATTATCTTCTTTTGTAACTCAAGTAAAATGCTTAACAATTAACAGATCTTACGTTTGGTATAATTGCTGGTTCAGACATGTATAATTATTATTTATCTATCTGCTCTCATGTTTTCATTCGTCTCTTCCAGCAATCCTGACCTAATTTCTGATAAAAAATGGTGGTGGCCATCTGGGTTCTTCTTCTTCAAGTTCATAATTTTTTCCACGTAACTTATCGTTGGTCTCTATCTTATCAATCTCTTTGGGATCAGTGATGAAACTGTTATCAAGTGAAAACATATGGTGATATCTTTGATTTGTTTTATGTTGAGTCACTGTCCGGAACTCTCACTGTCTGTCTCAGTAATGTGTCGCTCTTTCTTCTATCAGAGAAACTGAGATTCAGGCTCCTCAGCTACTGAACATACAATGTCAATCTATGATAGACCACAGTGACAGTCGTAGCTTAATTCACAAGGGTCCTGTAACTGTTAAGCTTTAGCCCCACATAATAGCTCTGCAATGTTAAAGAGCTCTAGGCTTAAGTAGTAGCTACAGCCTGCTTGTCCTTTTATCTATGCATGTGTCTTTACCCTTTCTCTCTTATTTTCTTCTCTACATCATCAAAGCTAACTGTTCCTGCCTAAGGCTCTTTTGTAATAATTAGTTCCATGGTGTGATTTGGTGGTGTCTGAAAAAGTGGTGGTTTGAAAGTGTAATGAATGATAGTATACCACTGTCAAACATTTGAATAAATGAATAATAGAGAATTTGAAAAAGAAGAGATTGGCATGCATCTGAAAAGGGCTTTCTTTTTAGGGTTTAGTTGTAATCCTATATCAAAAACATTGCCCTTCTTCAGCTTTTAATTAAGGATGACCAAATCATTCTCGATATGTTATCTTGTGTTTAAATGGTAAATTAAGAGTGACATAAACATAATCATGAGAAAATAGAATTGTAATTACGATTGCGAATCATAATTTAAAACCCTAATTTAAACCATGCATGAACCCAAATGTGATATTATAACTTTTTATTTAATTTATGAGTATTGAAGTAGTTGAGAGATCTAACATAGGTTGAACAAAAGAGTAGAGTTAAGCACCCCTATGATAGTCACTGTTTCATTTTATTAGGTATATAAATTCTCACATCAAATCTCAATATTAGAGTTAAGACATCATGAATATATCCATACCAAACTTATTTCATCCATTACAATATGGTTTCTTTATTTTTGAAATATGTTTTGCATATCCATTCCCATACTACAAAAGAAAAATCAATCAACTACATAAATCTGGATGTTCAGTAACTTGTAAAATTAAAAACAATCTCTAATACTTAGATATAAAGCTCGGTATTAGTGGAATTCTCTAAATTTGGCGTATCAGTGAGATTTTTATTAAATTATTGTTGTTGTAAATAACACTGTAACACCAACAAACTATCCTTATTTTATCTGAGTTTTTAATAGTTTTTAAAACAGAGAATAACCCAATGCAATTTGAAATTTACCATTTTGTTTGGTTGACATTATGTTAGGTGTTTTATACATGATCTTAAGTATACAAGTTAAGAGTTTAAGTTGCAATTTTCAGATATTAAAGGAAAAAAAAGTTGTTAGCTACATGCCTTTGCCAAAGAACCAGTTCCCTCACATTTTTCTTATACAAACATGGATATATAGCTTCCTTTTGGGGCTGTCTATGTTCTCCGTAATATCCCACGTAGGGTAGGGTTGTCCTGAAGAGCTAGGGACACTCATCTTGGAAACGAGGAGCTTTCCCAACGAAGTTATTTTATACTTGTTAAAAAAGCTAGGAAGTCATTTTATATTTTTTTTAATCCCTTCAAACATATACATATTGACTATGGTAATCGTCTTTTAATCTTATATATTTGTGAATGCGTGTGTGTGTGATTGTGGACAAAACCATTGGTAAGGAAGTGATGGAGAAGATGAGGGTTGTTGCGTGATTAACGTGAACGGGACTTTTTGCCACTTATGATATAGAAAGCTTTTGTTTCGGCTGGTTTTGTGTGGCTGTTCTTAACTGTCATTTCTTTCGCCAACTTACAATCTACGAGAAGCTCATGACACACCCCCCCATTGTTCAGATTCTGTACGCTACCAAAAATGAAATCGGATTCATATTAATTTGAAAAGAAATAATAATTTTTACAATGTTTATATAGTTATAAAATAGTTTTTTAATTACAATTTCATATTAATAGCACTTGTTTTCATTTAAAAGGTTTTTAATTTAACATTGAAATGATTTTAAACTAAATTTAAGAGATTCAATTTAAGAATCGAACCATGCAACTACACAAATAGATGGAATGATTCCAATTGTAGAAAAAAATAACCCTCAAAAATTGTTTAAGTATCTATACAACTGTTAAAGAGACAACATTGTCATCATCACATATGTATATAACGTATGTGTCTGTCTGAAATCAGGGGCTTAAGATTTTGTAATGTAGTGAAAGTGGATTGAATAACCCTAAAACGAGTAAACGAGGAAATTGCTTTCACTTTCCAATTCCATCACCCTTTTCGGCCTCTCCTCTAGTTTTCTTGGGATCCAAAAATCAAAAAGAAAACAAAAACCAAAACCAAAACCAAAACCAAAACATCCCCACACCTTCCACCAAACCCCACCCACAGACCTCATCATTTCGGTTTTTAGCCTCTAGTGCAAGCAGTTCCTGATTTCTTCTTTGCTTTTTTCTGATTTGAAACCGATCAATTTCATCAGTTATGTGCAATTAGGCCAGGTGTTAATACAGATTATTTTTTCCTCCTTGGCTTGGCACGATCTGGTCCGAAGTTAACGGGTTCAATCGAGTTAATAGGTTTTAAACCAAAATTGAGCCTTTTTTTTTCAATTTTTTAATTGTATCGGCATGAAATTTAAGTATATTATATAAAACATCATTTCGAATAAAACATTATTAATTTTAAAATTAATAATAATCAAATTTAATCCGAATTTAATCAAGTTCAAGTCTAAGTCCAACTCTTAATTAGACTAAATCTTTTTATATCCTAAAATTTTCAGTTGGCAATTAATAAATATAAATATTAATTTATAATTTATATGTTATAAACTCTCAATAAAGAAAAGGGAAAACAGTGACTAATTTGTCTATTAGCAACGCCTTGTTTCTGACTACTATCGTAATAAAAGCAGGCTTTAACCGAAGGAAGCTCAGTCCAACTCCAGATATGACTTTTTATTAAACAATGGACATAAACAGAGATCCACAGTATAAGGTTAAAAATTTATACAGTGGCATGCATTAATTTTTATTTTATTTTTAATCAAAATTTTAAACTTTTTAAATATATAATTTTAAAAATGAAGTTGCAAATTTACCTTTAAATTTTCAGGAAAAAAAGATAAATTCTTAATATTTTGATATTTATATGTTAAACTTTAATCTGAATATTTATTTACAAAATAATTTTTGTAAACAAAATTAAATAATAACGTCAAAGTTGTTTCAGATAATAATAAATTTCTGTTTCAAAAAAAAGATAATAATAAATTTATAAGAAGTTTATTAATAAATTTTATATAACTAAGAGTTATTATAAATTATTTAAAACTGATTAAAAATAGAAGTGATTCTCTTAAGTAAGAAGGAACAGAATCATACTGAGTCCAAGAGCAAGCAATAGTTAGCAATCACATGTACAAACATCACATGTACAAACAAGTTCTTGCTGATACCAAGGTTTTAAGTTTTATATGCAACAGACGGAACTCGTCCGATGGTTTTTATTTTTACTTTTTTTTCCAAAGAAACTGGTCATCGTGCTAGAAGAAGCTTAAAGCTCTATGCTTTCCACCACTTTCGATCAGAATTCATATTCTTTTTTGGTAGAAAGTCGCCAAGATAACAGTTATCTCATCTTTTAAGCATCAAGATTGATGATCATCTTTTAAGCATCAAGATTGATGATTGATGATCTTTCTCCTATTGTTTTAAGCATCAAGATTGATGATCATCTTTTAAGCATCAAGATTGGTGATTGATGATCTTTCTCCTATTGTTTTAAGCATCAAGATTGATGATCATCTTTTAAGCATCAAGATTGATGATTGGCTAGATTCAGGGACATGTTTCACACATGCAAAACAATAGCAGAAACATTTCTAAGTCGAAATCAAATCTTTATCCTGTAAACATCTGAACTCATTCCTATTAGCTTAAAAATAAGTTGATTTCGTTTCATTTAGCATAGAGAAACAATTGATACAAGTAGTTAGTAGTAGGTGAACGATTAACAAATAAAGAGTGGTATACTCTTTGTGATTCTTTGAACTGTTTTTTATCAATACTTACTACCTACTCCATATCTTTTTCTTAGCATCCCTCTCCTTGATGACTTGTCCCTGATCTCTGATAAGCCGCTTGTGAGTCGTCAATGGGACCTGAACACCTATGGTTGTTGGCTTTGTTGTTCTCAAAGTCCTTGCAACCTTTGGAGGATCAGATTTCCTACCCATGTAAGCCGTAGGTATGGTGATATTGTTCTCTGTTTCTGCACTTCTTGATTGTCTTTTCTTTCCAATGGCTCCAAGTGTATCACTTGTTCTTGGCAATGTGGACCCCTGACTCCGAGGACGAGTCATTGAGTTCGCATTCCTGAGGATATGAGCCTCAACGTCGGCCATTATTTCATCATCTTTCACACGAGCTTTTCCTTCAATAGGAGTAGCTTTTGTGACTTCAGTAATATCAGAACTCTGTAAACACTGAAACTGTTTCTCTTGCTCTGCTAGTTTAGCTTCCAGCTCCTTAATCTGCCACAACAGGAATCAATTGTACACGCTCGTAATATAGGAAATTGTAAAACTTCGAATATACGAGTCAAAAATATAAATATAAACCTTCTGATGGAGTGACAATGTTTCTGAGTTCTGTTCTTGCTCTTTGAGCTTTTTCTCAAGATCTTTAACCTGGAAGAGAAGAGTAAGTAAGTATCTGAAGAACATTATTATGTCATCTTCTTGAACTTTTCTCTTTCAAAAGTAATTCCCATGTAAGCATTCAGAACCTTGTGTTGGAGAACAAGAGACTGAGACTCTGACTCTTGCATTTGCTCTACCAGTTTGTTTTCAAGCTCTTTGACCTGGTTGAAGGTGATAACATTGGATGTTTTAGATATATCTTCAACATAACAAATGGAAACTATAGAAACTCTATGAGCAAAAGTAATTGAGATAAAGACCTTCTGTTGAAACAACGCAGATTCTGATTGCTGTCGTTCTCTAAGCTTGGTCTCTAGTTCCTTGATCTTTTCCAGAGAATCAATTATTGTTAAGTAGGAACATATAAGCATCATAATTTACGTTGTTTGATTAATAAAAAAGCTACCTTTTGCTGGAGGCCATAGCATGTCTCTTCCGTTCCCTTCAATCTATCTGAAAGTTGTGAGACTTGCTTTTCTGACTGACCATGCAAGTTGGTCTTCATTTCTAGCTGGCCTTCCAGTTCTTTAATCTTCTCTTGCTGGATCTTGTAGACGTTATCTTTTCCTTTGGCCTTGTTCTCTACGTTCTGTAACGATTCTTCTAGCTTCCTTAGCGATTCATCTTTGGATCTCGATTCTTGGCGTACTTTTTCCAGCTTTTGTACATCAAACAAATTGTTACAAGTCCAACCTTAGTTCATTAATAATGATAGATGCACCAATGAGGAATCACTAATCATACCATGACTTTCAACTTCTGAAGCTCAGCTGTATCGACCTGCCTCCTTGCAGGACCTAATTCCACCCCTCTAACACGAGTTGCGAAGTTCAATGAACTCACCGTCTCACTCAAGTCCCGCTCTGAAGGGCTAATTTGCACAAACATTAGAGTTTTGGAGTCACCTCCTGCAAAGCTCAGAATTAAAAGTTAGCCAATCCAAAAAACTCTCCACAGTATGCAACTGGGCACATGTACTCATAACATGCCTTTACTTACCTAATGAATCTTGAAGTAAATGTGTCAACTTAGAATTCCTGAAATCAAACAATACATCTTGTTATCATATGGATATAAAATGGATCTTCCTTTTAGTATCAGTGAAGAAGCCAAAAAATTATCATTCACCTGTACGGGATGTGATTATTTTTTGTTGCCAAGGCATATATAACATCTCCAAGAGCAGAAAGAGATCTGTTGATATTTTGAGCCTCCTTCAGTCGTTCCCCTTGCACATCTGTTTTTGCCAGCCTCTCACTCCCTGCCAAATCTACAAGCCAGAGTTTGCTTTTGGTACACTCACCATTCATCAAATTCTTTGCTCTTACCATTACACAGAGCATGCTGGTTCAAATGGGAAAAGTAAACAATCAAAAACAAAACTAGGACAGGAGGAAACATACATGGTGAAACAAATGGGGAATCAACTAGTTCAGCTTAATAATACCAATGTGATCTGCTGCTGTGTTCATTGACATTATTGGATCCTACAGCTCTAGCATTACTTCCAGCTTGCAGCACATTCCAGACTTCATTGATGTTATTTACTTTAGCTTCTACGATTCCCGGAACATGACGAAACCCTTCAGAAGATTGTTTTATCTCCAACCTACAAATACACAAGGAGGATAATGAACTTCGTGTCTCTTTGTGCGTGTTAAGTTCTGCAACCACCTTTCAGTTTGTTGACTTCATCCAATAGCTAAAGTTAAATTCTGGAAACTTACTAAGTTCGGTTTAACAATACACAAGGAGGTACAGAAGCTTACTTCTTTGAGGCTGGTGATGTAGCCAGTAAGTCTCTAATTTGTTCATTGTAGACTTCAAGCACACTAACATGTATGTCATATGTAAAAGTTTCACTCCTTTCCCTGGCAATTTGAAATAATAGCTCAAGAGTCCTATAATTGACTCCCCTGTTTTCCTCAGTACCTTCCATTGTAAATGTCTTCCCTGTTCCTGTTTGACCGTATGCAAATATACAAACATTGTATCCATCCAGTACTGAGACCACCATTGGCGAGGCATCCGCAAACACATCAACTATCAGGGGAAAGATCAAAGTTTTGGTTTAGCCAATCTAAACAATAAAAGCACTAAGCATAAGTAATGATTATGAATGATCAACATTATGCTAGTCTTTGATTACCTTGATTATCTCTTGGTGTATAAACCTGATCAAATTTAAAATTCTTTCTGGTTGAGCCACCTGTTATTATCCCAAGATCTCCATCCTTTGCTCCGTCAAAGTCAACAACTGTTCCACATCCTGCTGAGATTTCCTCCTTATTTAATGGGCGACACCGGCAGAAGACCCTAATATTGCCTGATATTCCATAAAGATAGACAATGAATGCTTCTTTTATTCAAACTCTTTCCTTAATGCAGTAAATGAACTTCTAAAACACCTATGGAAGGGGAAGAATATAAACCTTTAGTCTCTTGAATTTGGTTATATAGCTCTTTTCTCTTTGCATGCTCTGCGCTATACTTGACCTTGAGATCCTCACACTGTGCAACTGCAAAGTTAATGCCATCAGTCCGTACAAAAGCATGGCAGGATGGTGGAGAACAAGCTCACTACAGAAAAAATCCAAACATACCAAGTGCCTGGACTCCTTCGACCATTTTATACAGCTCGGGTATCGAATCCGTACAATCGTGTGCCTCACGAGAGAGCTGAGCATGCTCTTCTTTCATAATCTGGCCTCAAATACAGTATAAAGTTAAATGTTCAGGTTGGTAACAGACAATGTAGAAGGAAACATTTGAAGAGAGTTAGTTCAGTGAGAAGGAATAAGAAGTTGCATGCCTTGATTTTTTCTTGTAAACTGTTGACTGCTTCTGCCCAGAATTTTTTATCACGGTCATACCTGCTGCTGATATTCCGCAGACTTTCAGCTTGTTTTCCCACGGTTTGGTCTGTCAGGGAAGGAGGAAAAAGGCCATTTCTAAGTACCAGCCACAAAGATTGTGAAGAAAGTAGAAGTTAGCTAATTTAAACAGTTGCAAAAGGCAATTCCTAGGAAACTGATTATGTAATCAATGCACTACTAGGCATGTCTTTTGAGCAGTGTGAAGTCATCTCATGGGTTCTAACTTATCTTCTGTAATTCTTTTGGTATCAAACATACAGTTTATGATGCTGTTAGGAAAGAAATTTAATAATATGGGTGCTCTGGAAATTACCTAAGGACCGTGTCTGGAAGGTCTTGTTGTCAAGTTCCATTCTGACCTTCTCTAGCTGGTCATTTGCTGCAGTCAGTGACATCCAAGCTTCATGGCATTCGTTTGTCTTGCGTTGGCATTCAGCAGTGAGCTCTTGTATCTTCTTTTCATATTTATCTGTAGCTTTTGTTCGCATTAGTTTTTTCTGCGAGGTACAAAATAGACATATCCCTTAAGTAATATCTTCGAGAAACTGAGATCCTTATGCAAGCTACAACTAACCTGAGCAGAGGACACTTCTATCTCAGCAGCACAATTGTTGCATTTGAGGTATTCTTGTGGCAGCTGAGGAACTGTGTTCATTTACTAATATGGTAAGGTTGATTCTACGTGTTTCAAGATACTTTACCTATGATGAATTTAAATATAAGAAAAATGGCATACCTGACACTTCAGGTGCTTTCCTTATGCAGATCCCACTGACAAGAGGGCTTCCATTGATCCCTTCAAAATTTATCACTATTACTCCGTCCTCTTTCACTCTGACTCTCAAGTCAACTAACTGAAGTGGTCTATTTGCTCCAACAATGGAGAAGATATCAAATTCTGATAACAACTGCTCAGAATAACAAGCCAGTAAGTGATTGCTTACACATATTCAAAACAAAAAGCGTGAGAAGAAAGTGTTTCAAGTTGATTGACTTGCCTTTTCTCCCTGTATAAATACATCAAAAACTCTCATTCCTTTAGGCCCATTTGTGTTTATTATCTCCGCGAAGTGAAGATCAACAAAATAGTCTCCCGCAGGAACATCATGGAACTGATAGCTGAAGTTCCCCAATCTTGCGGACTGATAGATACTTGGGTAATCTCCAGACTCATTAATATCCTCATTGGTTCGGAAAACTGCCCCTCCTATGTAATTCGTGTCATCAACAATTCGCACGCTGGAATCTTCTACCACTGAGGCCTCACCTCCAGCATTTACAAACACCACAAGATCATCTGGTTCAAGCAAACATTAAAATGCAGCAATTCAGCCAACAATAGTTTCTTTCAGAGAGCTTCACTGGACGCGATAGCGTGAACCTATTATCAATCATCAAGAAGAGTTTTCTTTTTTCATTTTCCTTTGAATTAAGCACGATTGCAACTCAGAGAGAAGAGGCATCTTTTTCATTTGGTTTATGATAACCAGAATCAAAGACTAGTCAGCATAATATCAGATGTATGAATTAAAGAATCAAGATCAGCTAATCTAAAGTCAATTCTTACGGATTTTCTTTTTACAAAAGATAAAGAAACAACATCCTTCATTTTACAAAAGATATAGAAACAGCATCCTTCATTTCTATCGTTTTCTCAGCAATCAATAAAAGAACGGACTTTATCCAGATACAGATACGCATTAAAGCTCCAGACTTGCTGACCTGTACAATTCAGTCTCGAAAACCCAGATAGAACTAATCGTGAACTGGAATCACAAAGCATAGAATCAACCAAAGAACCCATATCTTCATCCCCGACAGAGTCTTTGCTTTCTTGGTCCAATTTCTCATCTTTCTCCCATTCAAAAACCCTAGCAGCAGAAGAGTTGAGGAATAGCGTTTCCGGGTTTTGGTAAGGACTGTTAAATTGCAAATCTTCCATTAAAAATCGGGAGCGAAATTCAAACAGAAAGCCCGTTGTCTCGCAGCAAGAATGCTCTGAAAGTTTGAAGAAGAAACAGAACAAATTTTCCCTGTACCTTTGCCTTTGTGTGTGTGTATAGTGTCTTCGGAACGTTCAAATTTGAAATGAAATGTGACCGTTGTAAAGACGCTCTACCGTTATTATGACCTTTTTACAATAAAGTCAACTTAAGTGTAAGCCCATGAAGAGCCCATACATTGGGCTGATGGGTTTCTTTTGATGTTTTGTTACAAACTTATCGGGGCATTTTTCTTCTGGTTTAGATATATATTCATATTTTAAAAATTATCATTTATTTTATAATATTATTTAATTATCAAATAATTTTTTATTATATTTCATCTTAAATTAACAAAAAGGTTAAAGAATACCGTAAAAAAGAATTGCGTGATAATTAAATAATATCATAAAAATATATAAGAACCTTTATATCATAACTATTGAAATTAAAAATCTCAAATTTATAATTAAACTATGACTTTGTAAAACATATTCATTTTTCATATATTTAATAACTCGTAAATTACGAACTTAAATAAGTTGTTAGCAAATGATGTATTAAAATAAGATTGATTGTGAGATTTAATATTCATTTTTCATATATTTAATAACTCGTAAATTACGAACTTAATTGGGTGTAGTTTGCTTGTGTGAATAATGGAGGTAAATTTGAGTAAAATGATTTATTTAGATGGCACAAACTATCACAGATGGAGAGGGAAGATGAAGGATCTTCTAAATTTAAAAAGATTACATTTGCCTGTTTTTGCTACTAGTAAGCCTGAGTCCCAAACTGATGAAGAATGAGATTTTGAGCATTTGCAAGTTTATGGCTTTATTCGACAATGGGTTGAAGATAATGTGTTGAATCATATTACTAATGATACAAATGCCAAAACTTTGTGGGACAAGCTTGAATTTTTGTATGCTTCTAAGACTGGTAACAATAAGTTGTTCTTGCTTAAACAAGCTATTCGTGTGCAGTACAAAGAGGGGAGCTCGGTCCTTGATCATGTGAATGCATTTCAGGGTATCTTTGATCAGTTGTCTGGTATCGGTGTAATATTCGATGAAGAAATTTTGGGACTTTGGTTGTTAAATACACTTCCTGATTCTTGGGAGAATTTTCAGGTATCTCTGACAAATTCTGCTCCTGATGGTGTTGTAACCATGCAGTATGTGAAGAGTGGTATTCTGAATGAAGAATGAGAAGAAGAACTCAAGAGAATTCCACATATCACAATCAAATATCTTGGTCACTGAAGGCAGGGGGAGAAGTAGAAATAAGAGTCAAGACTAGAGTAACAGAAACAAGAGCAGGAGTAAATCAAAGTTAAGGTCTAAGAACCTTGAATTTCACTACTATGGTAAACCTGGGCACATTAAGAAGTATTGCTTCAAGAGGAAAAGGGAGAACAAAGGCGACAAAGTCAAGCAAGAAAAGAAGGGCAATGATGACAACAATGATCGGGTCACAGTTGTTACTTCAGTTGATTTGGCAGCTGTTCGTGATGGAGATATGATCAATGTTGCCAGCAATGATACTCTTTGGGTACTTGACAGTGGTGTTGCACTCCATATTGCTTCAAGGATAGAACTCTTTATATCTTACACTCCAGGTGATTTTGGAGTTTTACAGATGGGTAATGAAACTGTATCCAAAGTAATGGGCATTGGCAGTGTGACTGTGGAGACCAACCTTGGCATGAAGTTGGTGCTTAAGAATGTTAAACATGCAGCAAATGTGAGGTTGAATTTGATTTCTTATGAAAACTTGTATCATGATGGATATGACACCAATTTGTTTGAGCATGGAACAGTTTATAAAGGCTCCTTGGTTGTGGCTAGACGGTTTAGAGCTTCGGGCTTGTATTGGTTACAAACTAAAATCTCTACAAATCTAGTGAATGCAGTTGAGAGTGATTGCTCTTCAGATTTATGGCACAAGAGGCTGAGTCACATCAGTGAGAAGGGGCTGAATATTCTAGTTAAGAAGAATTTGCTCTCACGTCTAAAAGGTGGATAGCTAGACACCTGTGTTCATTATTTGGCTGGAAAATAAAAAAGGGTGTCCTTTAAACATCATCCTCCTTCCAGAAAGGTAGAGTTGCTTGAGTTGGTACACTCAGACGTATATGGTCCTTTGAAAGAAAAGCCATTTGGTGGTGGACAATATTTTGTAACTTTTATTGATGATCACTCAAGGAAGTTTTGGGTTCGTTTTTTGAAGTCAAAGGATCAAGTGCTTGGTGCATTTAAAGAATTTCATGTTTATGTTGAGAGAGAGGCTGGCAACAAGTTGAAATGTGTTCGCACTAATAATGGAGGTGAATATTGTGGACCTTTTGATAAATATTGTAAAGAGCATGGTATTAGACACCAAAAGACACCTCTTAAAACTCCACAATTGAATGGCTTAGTAGAAAGGATGAACAGAACATTGGTGAAGAGAGTTAGATGTGTGCTTTCATATGCCAAACTGCCTATTTCATTTTGGGGTGAGGCATTGTATGCGGTTACACATGTTATCAATTTGTGCAACATCCCACAACCACAAGATACATACCTAAACATTAGAATATTCAAGTACATATCCTATTATGATGACATATTAGAGCAAAAACAAATTCAACTTACACATGGCATCATCTAACATAATCAGAGGTCACTACATTTTAAAACCCATTGTTTGCATTCATTCACAAATCTTACACTATTTCTATCATACACATATGTACAAAACCTCTTATAGGTTCTAACAAAACTACAAAATAAATGCTACAACACTTCTGGTATCAGCCGACAGACCTCTGAGTCATAACTTAGTCCAAAACGTTCTTCTAATTTAGAACAAACACTAAGTCACCTATCTCGTACTTGAAAAATCACGTTGCAATTTTTATGAGTTTTGCAAACTCAATGAGTGAACCATCATTAATGATTTCACCAGATCCACATACACAAATCACATATTTCACAATTATTTATACAGAACATCAATATGTCAAATACTCACATTGTCATGGCATATTATGTTGGATCCCGCTTTTAGGATTTTTACTTTTTATTTTATTTTAATTATTTTTATTAAATTATCGAGCATGGAAATAAATTAGAATTTATGACTTAAAAATTTTTGGAGTTTAATATGGTATTTTATCAATTTTGTAAGGTGGTATGAATTGAAAGGAGTTAGTAGGAATTTTATGAATAAGGAAGGGTAAAATTGGAAAATCAAAAAGATTGTCTTAAATGAATAAGACAAAAGAAGTAGGAGTCGTGAGTGTATAGAAAAGAAGAGAAGGAGTCGTGAGAGTGAAGGAAAAGAAAAGAAAGAAGGAGAGTGTCGTGGAAAAACCTAGAAGGAGA
>JAOTJB010000210.1:2769394-2781582 GCA_027123815.1 Erythroxylum minutifolium | reverse complement strand
CAGTGGACTATTTTGCAAATTTTTAAAATTTCAGGGACTATTTCATAAATATAAAAAATTGCCCGAAACGGTACCCGGTATTGACCGGTACCGGTACAGTACCGTTCCAGACCTCAATCCGGTACCAAGTCCGGTACGGTATTCGCAACTTTGCTTTGTACACTATCTTGTTGTGTTACTCATTTGGAGTACTGATTCTAATGTGATTCTTAAGGTGAATTAGACAGTTGTCAGTGTACCCGTTTTGTCTTTCGCTCTCACAAACCAAACCATTCATTTCCTTGGATTCTTTTCACGGTACACTTTCCCTTCTTCTAGCATTACCACTCTCGTGACTCAGCAACTGTGTCCCTTGTGAATGATCCATCAATTTCGCGTCGGGCGATTGTCATTTTTTATAAAAGTGGATAATATTTAATTGTATTTTATATTTTTCAATAAATTGTCAGTTTAATAATTTGATCTAGGTAAAAATAATAAAATAATTTAATAAATAATCTAAATCAATAGGTAGAAGTTTAAGCAAAAATTGATCCCGGTTAGTATGAATCAGATCTATGTCGAATTTGTGATAGGAAGCCCAATATAAAAGTTATATATAAAAGTTAAGGTCTCCTTCAATTGTTGATATCATTCGTAAGCATAAAGATTCTCTGACTCATTAAGAGCGATTATATTTTGAAAAAATTGTAGAAAGACATTGACTGCGTTCCGGTGAGTAATTCCTGTAAAGATGACGATGGATTCGAGCTTGTTTCAACTTCGAAAATCTTGTTTGAAGTTATGGAACTGAAATCAGGTAGTTTTTACATTTCTTCGTTTATTGTCCTTTCACGTTCGATCCGAAATACGTAACTAAGGTATCGTTACGTATTACACGTGGCATTAAAGCAGTAACATCATCGGGTGGTTCAAAAAGAAGATTTTTCAATTTTTCTCTCCATAAGGTTTTCGGAGAGTTAACTTCTGTTTCTTGGTTTTTTCTTGCTTTTTATTGCATGAAAATAATATACATATGTTTAGCCTTGATAAACGGGGTAAAAATGAACCTTGGAGTGCGAAAATGAACCCAAAATTTGTCGAAAATTGCTATTTTCTAGCGAGGGAACGATTACTGTCGAGTGCGTGTGCCACACACTCCTGACTAGTGAACAATAGCATCAGGGGGCGATGTGTTACTCGTGCCAGACACGTGGCCAAATGCTGATTGGATGGGTGTCTGGCACGTGCGACGCATGCGTCCTCGTTGGTGGGAGGGTCACCGCTCTCAGTTCTGGCGCATGTCAGCGCTAACGCGCAGCAGACACGACAATGACGTCAACAAACTGACATTATGCTGATGTTAGCCGTACGAACGTCTACAGTAATTTTAAAAAACATAAAAATTTCAGATTTCCAGTAAGAGTGTCGTAGGGTGTTTTGGGTTAGTTTTCGAGTTCAAGAAATTCATAAAGTGAATTTTTCATTTTTCTAGATTTATTACATTAGTAATAAATTAAAGTTTAACTTCAAAAAAGGAATTAAGGTATTCTGAATCTAATTTCAAGTAAATTTTCATGCTTCAGACATCATGTGAAGGAGATACTTCAAGTTTTTGTGTCTCGGGTCTCATGTTTAATGTTCGGGATTGCATGATAGTTACTCAGAAAAGGAATTAAGACATTTGAAGTCATTTTTGAGTGAATTTTTATGCAACAAACTTATTATAAAGGAGATACATGAGGTTTTTGTGTCTCGGGAGATCGGTTCAGTGTCCAATAATTCACAATAATCACTCTACTGAGATTTTTCTTTTACGAAAGTCTAAAATGAAGTTTTTAGAGAATTTCTTCAGCATGAATATGTGGCAATGAGACTGTGCATTCAGATTTTTTTGCATTTATTGATGTTACATTGCCACATACCATATGCCCATAAAGAATGTGAGGATAACATAAAGGTGAATCCCATGCGTTTGTGGATTTTTTTTGTGCTAATGAAGATGTAGTCACTAAAGTGGCTTTTCAAGTTAGTATTTTGAATTGTTTGGCTTGCATGTGGGGGGATGTCTTTAGTTTTATGTTTGGTTATTTTGCCCAATGGTGTTGGCCTTACATAACATTTTGAGATGTGCATAAAGACATAAGATAGAAGAAAGCTGTTGGCTTAAGTGATTTATTCGCCCAAAGGTAGTAGTGTCATAAGAGTTGACGGTTTGTACTCCGATCGTTTTTATGTGAAGGTCTAATTGCATATATTATGTATTCAGACCAAAGATGTTTCATAATATGTGTAATTGGATTCTTAGAAAAGATGTTGTTTAATGGCTCGGAGTATCGTTGTTATCCTTCATTTGTCTTGATCTAAACATTATCTTTTTAAAGTCACCTTTTCAGTCAATAATATCAGTGTCACCATTGAAACCTTGACCGATTTCAATACGAAGAAGTGGATAGATGATGTATTGAATGCTATGGAGATAGCTGAAGTTGATATTGCCATATGGCAGGATAGGCCATCTCCACCTACATCCATGAACTCGAGAGTTCATAAAACAACCTATGAAGTATGAGATCGATCTAACAGATTAAGTCTTATGACCATTAAAAGATCCATTCCTGACCATCTACTAAGTGGACTTCCAAACACAGATACAACGAAGTAATTTCTTGGTAATGTCTCCCAGAGGTACACAATCTCACCTAATGTTGAGACAAATGCTTTGATGAAAGAATTGTTCTCCATGAGGTATACTAGAGAAGGGGGAGTAAAGGAATACATATTAAGAATGATCCATTTTCACAGTAGACTGAAGATGTGAAACATTCCTCTTCCTGATGTCTTTATAGTTCACCAGTCCTTAAATACTCTCCCTTCAGAGTTAAGTAATCTGGTAAAGACATATTATTCACAAGATAAGGAATGAGACTTCAATGCTTTAATTGCCCATTATGTTGCTGAAGAGGAGAAACTCAAGCTTGCTACTCCTATAGCCCTCGAAGCAACTAAAAGGAAGGCATAGATGAAGCCTGTTAAGATCAAATGTAGAAAGACTAAATCTTCTCCACATACTGATGCTGGTCAATCCAATACTAGTAAAGGTCCACATGACATAAAGAAACCAGCAGCATGAGGCCTAAAAAGAAAGATTGTGACCATCAGATAACTCCTTAGCTTATCAATTTATGAATCTGATTTGCGATAGTCACATTAATTACTTAGTGGCTATATAGTGGAGTATCTGATCAAGGTGCTTCCACAATGTTGGGTTTCATATCTAGGATGAAGCCAAGTAAAGAGAAGGAGGAACTGATGGTTGACAGCAATGAAAAAATGGATGAAATATCTGTAGGAGAATGAATGAGTTGAACCTTGCTACAAGGTTCATTTTGATTTTTGCATGACACATTTTATATGTGATCTTTAGATCAATTTTGGACAAAGAAGGTTGAAGTTTTTTATTTAATACTTCTGTTGTATAATTGATGTTTAATGCAAAACATAATGGTGCAGCTTTCTTGTCATATGGTTTGTATAGAATATGTCTTACCCTAAATTAGATATATGCTTCTTCATATCTTGCTAAACAAGTCATGAAATAAAGGACCCTGATGAATGAAAAGTCATACATAGTGTGACATAAAAGTTTAAGCCATATTTTTAGAGCTAGGGTTGAAAGATTGATTAAGAAAAGTAGTCTCTCAATTCTAGATTATGATGACCTGGAAACTTCTGTTGACTATTGCAGGGATAAGTTGACTAATAAGGAAGAAGGGTCAACTCATGTTTCTGACTTGTTAAGTCTTATACATACGGATATCAGAAGACCTTGTACAGTTGCATTGTGCAATTCTAAATGTATTTTGACATTTGCTGATGATTATTCCTATTACAGTTATATGTTCTTGCTTAAAGATTGAATGTTGAGAATCAATTAGTAAAATCTATTCAGAGTGTCAGATCTGACCGTAGAGGAAAATATCATGGCAAACGTGGTGTTTTAGGACTTGAAAATGTTCGTTTGCCTGATATATGGAATCAGTTGGGATAGTGACTTGATTCACTATACTGGGTAGTCTTGAGAAAATGGTGTGTTACCGAAAGGCATAACCACACCCTAAAGGATTTGAAGAAGTCAATGCAGAATATGACTAATCTACCTAATTATTTAGAAGTGTGAAAACCCAATCTTGCACACATTCGTGTATGAAGCTGCCTTACCGAGGTAGTATAATCCTTATAAAGAAAAATTGTATGCTCATTACTATTTAGTAAGATACCTTGACCACTTTAAAGGCTACAGATCTTACAGTAGAGAAGAGGGACCAGAATAATGGAATCACAAATAGCTAAGTTTCTGGAATACAATGTTTATGATGATGGTTAGCCCTTTAACCCTTCGGATGATAACAAAGTGGATACTACAATTATTATGTACCCGCCGCTTATACAAATAGATTTGGTGGATCTAAGTCCTTTGTATCGTGCTTGTACAGGAACAAGAACTCATACCTATATACACAGAGGTTCCTGCAAGATCTAATGCAGTTATAAAGATCTGTCAGAGTAAGATGACCTACGATCTCATCTAATTACATAGTCTATTGGGTGTACATGAATATGATATTAGAAATGTTACAAATCCAGTTACTTTTACAGAAGCTGTTTCTGAACCCAATGCAGAATTATGATGGGTTTTAATGACTGATGAGATGCAAGTCATGAAGCATAGTAAGGTCTGGGAGCTTGTTGATTTTGTAGCAGAACTGCAAAACCTTCAGTTGTAAATGAAGTTTTAAGACCTAAAGGATTTCAGGATAAAGTTCAACGGTTTATAGACTCGTCAGTTGCTTGATGATTCACTCAGGGAAAAATGTTGACTTTAATGTTACTTTTCTGTCGTATCCTCGAAGGATACATTTTGAGTGATTATGACAATTGTAGTTCATGATGATATAGAGTTACATCGGATAGTTGTCAAAATCACTTTCTTGAATAAAGACCTTTATAAAGTGGTATATATGGTACAACCTGAAGGATTTTAAGATCCAGATGAAACTGACATAATTTGCGTGTTATGTAGATTAATATATGATTTACATCAAACCTCCCGAAAGTAATACCTTACATTTGATAAGATTTGACCTCTTTTGGCTTTATGGAAAATAAAATAAAAAAGATACTTGTACTATAAGGTCAAGGGGAGCAAAGTTATCTTCCTATTATTGCATGAGGATGATATATTGCTCATGTCAAATTACTTAACTGTGTTGTATAAGGTTAAGCAACGTTTGGTCGAGACCTTTGACATAAAGGACCTTGGCGTAACATCTTTTGTCCTAGGTATTTAGATTTACCAGGACAGTTCTTAACACTTATCATACCTCTCACAGAGTGCATACATTGAGTACATGCTACAAAGGTTTAATACAGTTAACTGTAAACTTGTTGTAGCGACTATCTCTCATAGTGAGAGATAATCTTTGGCACATTATCCAAAGAATAAAGTAAAGAGAGAGGTTATAAAGAATGTTTCGTATTCTAGTATAATTAATAGCCTGATGTATGCTCGACTATGTACTATGAAGGACATTGCATTTACTATTTGACTGTTTGGTTAGTATCTTCTTAATCCAGATGTAGACCATTGAAATGCAATCAAGCGAGTGTTGAGATAATTAAAGAGAATCAAATATTATATGTTGACATATAAAAAAATTGACAGACTAAACCTCGTAGAGAATTCATATTCAAATTAAACTATATGTTCGGATGATCTAAAGTTCGTTTAAAGTTACATTTAAACAATCTAAATACTCATACCTATTACTTAAATAAAAGATTGACAACTTAATTGAAAATTTAAAATTTTGGATACCTAATTGAAAAATCTTAAAATGTTTAACACTTTAAAATTGATTATTCCTACATTATGCAAAACACCTTCTTAGAAGTTTAAATCCTACATTAAAATGTTTATGTGGGTTTGGACCATAAACATTTTTGTAGTTCATGACTTCAAAAACTTAAAATACACTTAGGGATTGAGTAACTTAATTTTATTTTAATCTTTAAATAAAATAACTATATCTTTGTCTTATAATTGATTGAGTTGACTGAAATTTAATTCGAATTTGCAGTGTTACTCTTACATTTTAAAAGAGGTAACTTATAAATTTGCTTGCCTTCTACTTGAACGTGAAGAATTATAACCTACAATGCTTGTATAATTTGTATTATTTAGACAATATTTTTACATGTAATTACAAAGAACTTTCACATACACTTTTTCTTTAATAAAGACGTGACTTTGAACTTAGAGGCCTCCGAATCTGACTCGGTTGAAAATGAGTGGGTATAGAACAAGTTTGTTCAACTTAGGCCTGACTCGAGTCCATAAGTCCAGCTTCAAGGTTTAAAAGGTTTATTGCCAATGATGCATGATTGCTTATTTTGATGGTATCAAATCATGATGTCAAAGTTTATTTATTTAAATTAAAAATAATAGATAGTAAGTCGATGAAACTAGTAATTGATTTGATACGATTCAACTTATTATCATTCTTAAAACATTAGGTTATGAATCATTTTTTATGTACAAATCACTTTTATTTCCTTGATCATAAGATTTATTACTTATTTTAATAAAATATAAATAAGATAAATCTTTAAAATTGTATAATTTCTTCAAAAACTCTGTTTTTTAAATTATTTTAATAAAATATAAATTAAATAATTGTTCAAAATTATGTATTTTCAAAAAAATTTAAACAAATTGTCTTATTAATTAATTTCTTCTCTTAATTTTTATTAGAAATAGACAATTGATCCAAACTTTTAAATCGATATTAAACTTTCAATTAAGTTTGAGTTTAGATTTTACACTTAATTAATTTAGATTTTAAAATTCAATTATATATTAAAATTTTCTCTTTTTTTGCCTTTTTAGGCTTTTTTTTAAGTTAAATGTGAGTAGGAATTTTATATTAGAAAGAGATGGAACTAGTGAAGGATATATAAATAGAAAGGATCTATAAATTTAAAATCTTAAAATTTTAGGTTAAAGTATAGTGTTAAAGTCTATTAATATGTTCCCTTACTAAGCTTATGACATAGATCTCCAATAAAAGTGAACTCCTCTTACCCAACATTTTCTTTACTGTTGCCACTCTCCTTTATCCCTTCTTTTTCTGTGACGATTAACATTGCCCATTTCGTTAATTTATTTCTTCTTCTTCAATGCTTGATGTTCGTTTCTTTAATTTATCTTCTTATGTTGTTTTATTTTCTAGAGATTGATGCCCATTTCTTTTATAGTTTCTTGTTTGTCATGTGCTCATTTGGTTGGATGATATTATCAAGATCGTGGAAGGATTGAATGATAGTAACTAAGCTCGCCAATGATGGAGGGTTATTGGGTTAGCAGACAATAATGTACAATTTTGATGGGTTGGATCAAATTTAGTTGACCAAGTTGGAAGTGAACAATTCGAGCAATAATTAAATTTTAGGTGAGAATTGACCTATTTTATTATCATTCTTAATTTTTATATTCAATAAAAGGATTAAAAGTTTGTAATTTTAAAAAATATTAATCGGTTGTTATTGAATTAGTACTAAATTATTGAATTTAAAAGTTATTAAATCCAATTCTAAACTTAAACTCAAGTTTAATTTAGTTTGAATGCCTAAATTTAATATTTGAGCTATTATTTAGGTCTTTTAAAACTAATTTATCATCACTGATAAAAAAAACATTATAATAAAAATCTAGTTGGTATACAAAATTTAGAGAGGTTCAGAAATATGCAAATCTTATATATCTTTAATTGGCAAAAATATTAATTCTGAAATATCACGTAAAGAAAAAGAAAAATATATACTAGATAAATAATTAGCTAATATATAAATATAATCATCACCAATACACACTTGAAAAAAATATAACTACAATAATTAAAATTATATACCACAAAATAATTTTTTTTTAGTCAAATAATAAAATAATTAATTTATTCCAAACTATATTAACTGAAATGGCTAAATCACTAAACTTTCGTTTTTTTGGGTAAGTTAAATACCACTATAATTATGTAAATCTATTGATATGATATTGACATGCTTTAATTTTTAAAAAAAGTGTAAATAAGGTTATTCAAAAATTAAAAATTGAATATTCACTTATTCAAAACAATTTATAATTTTGCATTAAAAATGTATTTTCATATATGATTTGTTATTTTTTATTTTTCAAATCCTAAAATACTTAAATCATAATACAATACTAAATATTAATAAACATTTTCTTTGAATTAAGTTGGTGTAAGTTAGGGCAACATAAGACTTTGTGTGAACACTTATCACACTTCAACTGGACCCTGTGACCGATTCGAACATCTTAGTATACAAAATCATTTTCCTTTGTCAGCTTTCATCGTACTTAAATCAATAGCAATCCAACAGATCATAGATTCATAGGTGGAACATGGGAGTCATCAGTTGGACATTCAAAGATGTTACACATCCTAGTCCAACTAACCCAAGTTTTTAATGGCTTTCTCAAACCAAAATCACCTTCACGCACTACCCTCTTGCATCTGGGCAAAGGTAGGTCTCCCACTTTGAATAAGAGTACCGAATCCCAGTTTAGCAATAAACTAGAAACCCCATTAAAGAGTTTACTACATGACATGGTCAAGTGTTTTCGAGATGAAGGGCCCATTTTGTCCCAAAAGTCACTCCTCCTTCACTAAACCTGAACTTGGTTTGGTTTATCTTGTTACAGGCACTTTCTGTTTTTCTCGACTCTTAATAGTTTATAGGGTTTAGGGAATTCAGTTAAACCCACTTCTCTAACCAAAAAGACACTGGTGAGGTTGGTAGGGTTAGGGTCTTGTGGATGACAAGTTCCAAAAACCCCATTAACGGGATTAGTTCACCTACTTAAGACATGACATCCTCCACTTAGCATTAGAATCTTGTAATGTTTCGGACAGTGACCTATCCAAATTATTGTTATCACAATTATCTTGTCGTTTTCACCTAAATTATTGAATCACTATCTATAGAAAAACTCTTTGATGAAAATGTATCAAAAATCTTATTAGTCTAGTTTTATCTTAAGAATCATTTTAGTATCATTGGAAAAAAAGAATTTATGAATAGTCAATAATCTAAAAACCCCTAATACAACTATAAATAGACTACTAATGTGTCACTACAATTTGATCATAACTCTACTTGGATAACTTTCTAACTGAAATATAATTTTTAGAATCAAATATAATAATCAACTTGAATTAATCATTTAACGTTATACTAATATATATTTAAAATATTCAATAAAATAAATACATTTTGTAATAATAAAATCTATAATCTCTACCTTTTGAGTGCGTAATATATAAATTATCGACTATATGTGATAGTTTATAAATTACTTGTTATAAAAAGAATTATTTAATGAAATAACAATTCGGAATTAAATAATGACTTCGAGTTAGCTAATATTATATATTTTAGTACATTTTTACTCTTGGCTAATCATCCTATTTAAACTGCTTTTAAATCTGCGGTGTAATAAGGATACGTACTTATTTATCGCAATTTTTAAATGCAATCATATGTTTGAATCTGCGAGTGAACAATTGGATGTTGGAGGAAAGTGCGATGCCACTGTAGAAATTGATAAGCAGAAAGATGGTTACAGTAAGAAAGTGCTTCTGTGGTAGAATTCTACTTTCTATTAATATCTTTAAGATAATTATTATTTTTCATTATACCTTCAACTAATAGAAAGCAAGTCACATGTTCTAATTTATACAACTAATTATATATTTTTTGTGAAATATTTTATTTACTAAATTTATTTTAATTTAATATTTTATTATTTATAAATTTAAATTTATATGACTAATAATAAAATTTTTAATTATTTATACCACAATTAATAGTTTATTAAATTAATATTTTTTTAGTCATTTTATCTCTTTTCAGCAACCGCAATCACACTTGCTAAACACCTATTTTCACATTTGAGTAGTTATCAAAACAACAATCTCAAACACATAAATACTTATTAAGAATAAATACTTACCAATTCAGTAGGTTAT
Organism: Erythroxylum minutifolium; assembly: GCA_027123815.1. NCBI lineage: Eukaryota > Viridiplantae > Streptophyta > Magnoliopsida > Malpighiales > Erythroxylaceae > Erythroxylum > Erythroxylum minutifolium. The sequence goes on along the minus strand of JAOTJB010000210.1, from coordinate 2,771,491 downwards.
CAACTTCTAAAGCAAGCCTTAAAGCTTTAAATGAATAATATCCACCTTAAGAGACCTGAATTTACAACTTCGTGAATTGGATGGTCCTCACCGAAAGCTTGTTCCACCAATTGAGATAAATCAAATAAATATTGCACGAGTTGAATCGTGAGTAGATGGGTAATGCCAACCCATGCCTAATCTCCGTCGTGATGTTACATAACATTACCATTATTTGAAAAACTTCAGTCACGAAGGACTCAAATATAATATACAAAATTGGGATAGGGTTAGTAAGTGGAGTGTCTGAGATGAACAAAACCCTAGTTTTGGTTTGTGCTAAAAGTACAAAAACTCAAGGCTCTTTTTTTTTTTTTTGAATAGGAAGAAAAACAGAACAAATTACATAAGTGATCGTGGGTACCTAACCCCCGAATCATCCTTTGCGAGGATATGTAAGCACCCTGTAGGCGGGTGGTCAAAAGTAGTGATTCCTAAAGAGAACTGTTCTGCATAATTTGCAAGCCAGTCCGCACTCTGATTACCTTCCCGGTAAATATGCCGAATAAATATGACCCAATTACGGGACAACAATTCATGAATTCCCAACACTAAAGGGTTTAAGGAAGAAGCTCGCGCCGTCGGCGAGGAGAGCATATCAGTCACTATGCGCGAGTCCACTTCTAAGACTATATGGCGGTACCCCAAGGACCAAGCCAGCTGAAGTCCCGAAAGCACCCCCCACAATTCCACTGTTAGCGGGGAACACTTGCCAATGTTTTGGACAAATCCTCCCAACCAAGCACCAGAACTGTCGCGCAGCAGGCCACCTGATGTGGCCGAATTGTGGAATCTTTTGTTGGCCCTGTCTGTGTTTAATTTTACCCAGCCCTGAGGAGGTTTACCCCATCCGACGAGTTGTTCCTGATGAGTGCCATTGCTTAACAGAGTTCTTCGTTGCCAAACTGCGGCCATGTGGATGTTGTGTACATATGCCAAAACCTGTAGCTCAAGCGAGAGAGGCCAGGAGAAGTGATCCTCGAAGAGTGCTCGATTTCGCCAGGACCAGAAAAACCAGCTTGTTGTGCCAAAGATAACAGACCAGGTGAAGCCCCCTACCTCTCGGTGTGTGTGTAGGTTTTGTAGGATCCACTTTTTGCTATCCATGGAAAAGAACTCGGCCGTGATAACCTGAGAAGGAAACCTATTCCATAGGAAGCGAACTTTGGGACAATCCCGCACCAGATGAATAGAGGATTCCTCAAGGTGGCAATGGTAACAAGTCGCATCCGTAGTGAGACTTCTGTGGACCCGTTGAAGATTAGTGAGGAGCTTATCATGCAAAAGAAGCCAAAGAAAAGCGCGAATACGTTGAGGACCCTGCTACTGCCAGATAGTCCTCCAGTCGACTCTAGACATAACTTCCTCGTGGTGCATGAGCAGGGCATAAGCTGACGCCGTGGTGAAATGGCCGTGCTCCGTGCGGCCCCAAATGAGCTTATCCAGTCCTAGGAACGGCTTTGATGGGAGGATACCTGCGATAGCCATACAGATCGTTAGAGGGAGTAAGTGTTGAAAAGAAGCCCAATTCCAGTTACCAGTGGTGTCTTTGAAATGGTGCACTCAGTGATCAATCGTTCCAGGAGGAATCGGGGCCACTGCATGGTGGAGAAGGGGACCCCAGTCATCGACCCATGGGTCAAGCCAGAATCTCGTTCAGGACCCATCCCCTAACATCCACTTCATTCCTTGTATAAGGAGCGGCCAAGTCGCTTTGATACTCCTCCAGATCATCGATCCTCTTGTAACATCAAAGCAAAAGGGAAAGTTGTTAGCATCAAATTTATATTTAGCAGAAAGCACTTGAACCCATAGAGCATGAGGTTTAGAAACCATTGCCCAACCGAGTTTGGCAAGTAACGCAGCATTGGTTTCCCTGATTTTACGAATGCCTAGACCCCCCAACTCCTTGGGCAGGCACACTATGTCCCAATTGACCAAGCTGATCGTCTTCTTATCAGGTGTCGTGCCCCATATGAACTGGCGCATGGTTTTCTCCAGGTCATCACATAATTGTCTAGGCAGACGGACCGTCTGCATCGTGAAAGTGGGAAGCGC
>JAOTJB010000210.1:2732849-2762591 GCA_027123815.1 Erythroxylum minutifolium | reverse complement strand
GCCAAATGGGCTTTTGAAGAGGCACTTAGGGTTAACCCTGAGTCTGTAAAGGCTCGTCAAAGAGTGGACACTTTACACAAGCAAAACTAAATCTATGAAGAATTGTTGTGATAAACTGAAGCTTGATTCGATGATTTCTTCAAAGGTAAATTAAGTATTTTTTTCCTGAAAAAAAATACTTTGATATAAGCTGCTAATTACAATCATGCATGATGGAATTGGAGAAAATTGCACATCTTTTCATAACTTGATTCGTCCCTGTAATTCTTTATCAGTAAATATTCTTACAAGTTCGATTCATTCTGAATCTTCTCGGAGGAAAGAAAGATTAGAACTTTCTAGCCATTCAACAAAAAACATCATTCCTGCCACACAGGTTATGTAATAAGGACATGAGAGTTTATTACTAACGCTTTGTTGGGATCCGTTGGCTGAATATCTATGTCAATAACTCATTAGGGTTGGTGAGACCATATGTAGAACCCTGCAGTTTGAGGCAAGATGGTCATGGAAGAGGTGGAGCTAGAGGAGTCGGCACAAGCAAACTTGTTGGAGGTTTGAAGATTGTGTTGATAAAGAGCTGATGCTGCCTCCAAAGGAATACAGCAAGGAATGGAAGGAACAGGTTGAATCGTTCCAAAAGTTATACCATTGTTGCCATTGATGCCATACCGGGGTTGCTGCTTCTGGTTCACCGTTGGTTTCTGCTCCCATTCAAGTGGGAGCTTCAAACGTTTTGCCGTGCTGCCACTGCCGCCAGTGGTGCCAGTAGGAAGAGCATTCCTCATGATTGCTTCCACATCGTATTGGTTCATCTCGAAATTGGTCACTGCATTTATTCCCCTGAACTTTATTGCAGCCACATCGTATGCTTCTGCTGCTTCTTCCTGCGTAGCTGTCACCACCATTTGCAGCAGACATCAAAATAACAATGAAGTCCAAGGTGCAGTGAAGATGCACTCGTGCATGCTCATAATTTGCTGTTGTACATGGAACAAAAATGTAAAACAAAGCATTACCAAAGGTGCCAAGGTACAGATCCTTGTTTCCAGCAACACGACCTATTCTTGCTTGCCAACGGCCCTGTTGATGATGCCTGCAGAATCATGTCAAGCATCATTAGCATGAACTTACAGTAAGTAGCAAGTCATAAACGGATGAATTGCCAAAGATGAACCTCGTGACACCTCTGTACATGGAAGCTCCCCTCGAAAATCCTGTACTCTTCCTACCAGTCAATTTTTACAGAGATTATTATGCAATGTAACTGAAGAAGAAATTTTGAACAAATGTTGTTCTTTTGTCATTTTATACCTCCTTAGGGATGCAATAAATTCTTGCTTGGACACATGCTTCATCTCCTCCAATTCCTTAGTATAATCAGAAATCTGATTAAGATAATAACCTTAGTTCGTAAGTGAACAATCAAGTAAAAGCCAAAGCGCCCAACAGTATTAGTATATTACAGGGAAGTTGGTTGTTGCTGCGAGACCCCAGTATTTAAGAGCTGCTAAGTCATATGCTCTAGCTGCTTTATCTTGCATATCATATCCACCTGACACAACCCAAAATTTTCATCGAAGGAACGGTAAGTTTCACGTCTCTTCTGTTTTTATCTAAAGAAATGTACAAAGTTTACGTTCCTGAAAGCCAAAATCCAAAAAATAAACTAAGTAGAGATGCTATTTCTCACCCAGATATACTGTGGTAGTGTAGTTCAAATGTTGGAGTAACAGCCAGACATCCAAGATCCCCCATTCCATGGAAAAGGCAAAAGAAAGAAATTCAAATACCAACATCATTAGAAAGCTCAGATGCTGCAGACACCGTATATCGATACCGTATCATTATATGTACTGATGTTCTTGTATCATACCGTTTGATGATGTAGATATTGACAAGTATCAATACTGTATAATTATAAGTACCGATGCTCTTGTATCGTACTGTTCGGTACTCTACTCTTGTATTGTAATGTTCAATGTATCGTGAGGCTCTTGTATCGTACTGTTTGGTATCTACCCTTGTATCATATTGATACCGTACTTTACGGTACTTGCAAGGTACGTATGCAAGTTTCTTCTCAGTCCTACAATTTTTTACGCACCAACTACAAACCCTTTACAAGAAACCGAAGAGAAAATAGAGAGAGAGAGAGAGAGCACCTTGACGGCCTTTTCTGGCCTGACCCTCCCTCTTACAGCTGCTATCCCATAGATGTGCTTCATATCTACCTGTCCATCTGTGTCTGCATCGACATGGCCATTGGCCAGAGAGGGTTTAAAAGAGTGTGACCATGAGTATATAACTGAGAAAAGCATAATCCAAGTCCAAAATAATGTTTATCAGAGATAAATGCTCAATCTTGACACAAAACATCAGTCATTCACGACAATACCAGTTGTAAAACAAGAAATTGGAACAATGATTTTGTACCTAGTAACACCTCTGTACATCGAAGTTCGCCGTCCGAAGGGACCAGCAACCTTTTTGGAACAATCAGACTCGACGGACCCAACAGCCTTCTTTAAACATCCACCGTGGTTAGCCCCGACTGACAAACCATTGCTTGCTCCGTCACAGCTAGAGGACCCCAAGTCAATGCCACCAACTTGAGTCCTATCTACTGAGACCGAATCGTCGACCTCGGAGCCCGAGTTGGTCGAAAAGTTCTGAATCCCGGTTATGGTCTGGAGATCTTGATGTTCGTTGAAGTACGTAGCAGAGCCTTGGTCATAGATGTGAGTCAAGGACGAGTCTTGAGTCTCGGTTTGGTTGTTATCTGAATACCGAACCATTGGCATACATGAAAATTGCAGAGATACTTCCTCAAGTATAATATATAGAATTCTGATAGAGAAAGAACATGATAGTCAGGCAGGGAGATGGAGAGCCGAAAGAGTTCAGTTTTACCATTAGAGTATAAGTGACCGATCAAGAAATGAGGAGAGGCAGTGAATGAACTCTCATTAGAAATGAACTGATATTGAGATGACCTCAACAGCTCCATTGAAGACGGTGAAAAGGAGAGCGATTTAGTGGCTGGTACCATCTAAAACGAACAAAAACCAACCATATTAAAGCACAAATCTCAACTCAAGATACACAAAACATGAAACGACCAAGAAAACCAAAACTTTACCTTGAACCGTTACTCAAAACTACCCATTTCCATAACAGAACCCGTAACCATACGCACGAAGCTAATCACTTTTCAGAAAACCAAACAACAAAAGGAATACACATAATACTACGTCCTTTAGGTATCAGTTGCCGTTCTTCGAGCAGGTTATGTGGTGTACATAGTTTAGTAACTCAATGCATGCAAAACCCATAAGAGATTTGAGCTCAAAAACAAGAATCTATACAGTATATCTCACTTTCTACAGATAAAGAAAGCGAAAGAAGCAAGCTTTAGAGAGAGTGAGCACTGTACTATCAGAGGATTCTTTTGTTATTATCCGAGTTTCGACATGGAGATAAAAGAGAGTGAGTGTGTGAAAACGGTCGTTTCACTTGGGGAGTTGGTCCTTTCGTGTTATATTTTTTTGTCTTGTTTTCTCAATTTTGCACACTTGTCCTGCATGCACCTTCCTATTGGATTTGAATATTAATATCTATTAGCTACTTTTCTTCTGTTGGATGTATTCACATGTTAATGGGCTTGTTTATAGAGTTTTCACTTAAAATTCTAGTTTAAAATTAATATAAATTCAATGTTTTTAAACTCGAATTTAACATAAACCTATTATTAAAAAGGTTGGTAATTCAAATTTAGTAAATTAATTATCAAAGATTTATTTTTTAAATCAAATTTAAATAAAAAATAAGTTCATTTATTTGTTTTTATTTTTAAAAATTAATAACATTTTTATACAATATTAAAGAATTCAATTAGTTTACTACATGTGTAATTTTTTCGTTTAGTTTTTAACTTTTCGGTTGAATTTACTTTAAAAACTTTTGCCATCTTTATCTTACTGTCAAAAATCAAAAGTTTCTGCCGCTTCTTCTACTCGATTAAGTAACAGAATCTTAAGCACGATTAAGGAAGAATTAAGAACTTTATCTTAACATTCTGGAATTGCTCTTTCCTCTTTCTTTTTCTGAATCCCATAGTATGCCAACGAAGTTGTTAAAAAAACGAATTTTGATCCTCGTCTAGAATCGAAATAGCGGTTGTCAGATCACGAGTAAACATTTGCTGATGTGACTATGAATTGAACCAGATCGAAAGATTGAGCACAATGTTGATAGGAATCGGCAAAGACATGACTGTACACGCCTGATTCGACCAACTTGTTTATAACAAGAAGACGACCTTATCCAATTTTTGTGTGAATTCTTAAAAATTGATTACTTTATTAATTAATTAGTTATTTTTTATAAACTAATTAATTCTTATTTAATAATATTTTTAGTTATATTTTACAACGATAATAACAATAATACTAATTAAAAATCATCCTGAGATATGGAATCGGGAAAGATTTAGTAATATGCAATCTTGTAATAATTAATAAAAAATTGTTTCTAAATAACCTAGCTGATGAATAAAAATAATAGAAAAAGGCTGAAAATTTTTAATTATATTTTAAAATTTTTAATTATATTCAATAAAAATTTTAAAATGTTTCTAAAAAATTGACTTAATTTTTGATTGAATATGGGCCCGAATTCCATCTGTTATTACCAACTGATGACAGGAGCACGTGGCAATGATTCGACCATAGACCGAAAGGACACGTGCTAAAAACATCACCAGTAATTCTGGCGACGCACGTGCATGAATAAATCAAAACAAAGTAATATCAGTGGAGGTGCGGGGAATCGAACCCCGTGCCTCTCGCATGCGAAGCGAGCGCTCTACCATATGAGCTACACCCCCAATTCGTGTGAAGACTTAACACGTACACCTTCAAATATTAATTTATATTAACTTATTACTTAAAATTTTAATGAAATGATAAGTCTTTTATAACTTTAACAATATAATTAAAAACGTTAATTTTATTAGTATTTAATTGATTTTACTAATAAATTTTTTGATTATGATATATAAATATCCATGTAGAAAATTTTTGATTAGGTACTATGATCAATTGATAATTAATTTTTACATAAATGCCTATATATGATAAATAAAAAAAGATTATATTAATCAAATCAACAAAATATCATTAAAAATAACTTTTTGAACTGAACTGTTCAGGTTATAAAAAGTTTGTTATTAATTGCAAAATTTAAAAGATCGCATACTTAATTGAAAAAATTTTAAAAATTAAACATTTTAAAATATGTTATTTTTAATTAAACACAAATCATTGGTGGTTTTAATTATTGGAAATTGACAATTATTTCAATGCACATAAGACGTAATATAAAAATAAAATAAGTTATATATAAAAATAAAAAATATTATTTTAAAATTTTAAATTAGTGTCCTTAATTGTGTATAAACTCATTTATACCCTTTGTACATCACCTCATTAACTCTTATATGGCCCCGTGATCCACATGTGATCCACATGTTAAGTGATTAACGTGTGGATCCAACATTTAATAGAAGTCAAACAATTAGCATTTAGTCAACTATGAGACAAATAAAGATGATACTGGACAAAAAATAGCCCTACCTTTTTGACTTGGAACTGAGACCAAGCCAGCCTATGTAAGGAGCAGGTAAGGTAAGCTGGTTGAAATATGGAGTTCATGAGTCACGCTTTCTTTTTCATTTAACTACAACAGAAAGGTTGACATTTTTTAATTAATAAATTAATGGAATAAAAAATAATATTATTAAAATAACATCATTTTAATCACCACTTAAACGAATTTGAATTGAATTTGTGTATAAAATCTCTTAATAAATATGTGTAATCCACCGATAATAACTGGGGTATTTAACATATTAAATAAGATATAAGGTTTAGAGATGTCAAAAAGGGCACCGCCAGCCCAACTGCATCTGATTTTAGCCCGGGTTAATTGAATCTTGGGTAGGTCACGGATTGAGATCGGGCGACCGTTACTTTCAAAACGATGTCGTTTTTGACAATTTTAAAAAAAAAATGAAGAATTGGGTTAACCCGTCAGGCTATAGGTAGGTCACGGGGCGAGCCACAAGCCACCATAGCCCAAGGTTTACCTCTGATTCGGTCTGACCCATTAACATCTCTAATAAGATTTGAATAATAAAAACACACTTGACTAAAGGGTTTTTAATAAAGTTGACAAGATTTGCTTGACTCAATTTGTTATAAAATTAACAAATTTGGCTTGACTTAAACAAATTTAATTTTTTTTGAAAATTTTAAACTAAAAGTTAGTCTCGTTTGAAATTTTTAGTTTTTTAAATTAAAAGTATGTATTTAATTAGGGTTTAATTAAATTTGAGAGCCTCGGGTCTGATCAAGTTTTGGTCGAACTCGAATTAGACCATAAATTTAAATTTGAACTTCTCAATCCATCATCATAAGTAATTTTTAATATTTTCACATTTAATTCAAAAAATTATTGATGTTATTGGCGAGTTTAAAATAATAAAACTTGTTAGATTAATCAAATGAAGTCTAGAGTTAATTTGCAACCATTTGAAAGGAAAGAGGTAGTAACATGTTGAATATGTTTTTTTTATAAAGGATAAATTTTGGATAATTTTTATTATTTAAGAAATTTTAAAATTTTTTAAAAACATTTATTAAAAATAATAACATATTTGATACGAACATCATATATACTAAATAAAATAATTTTTTAAAAAATGAATTAATTAAATATGATTAAACTAATAAATTTTTTATAATTATCTTTTTTTAAATTACTAATTTCAGTCGAGTTTAATCGGTTCAAGTTGAATTTAAGAGTTAAGTCAGATTATCATATAACAATAACAATAATAACAATTTAGTAAAAGTTTCACTGAACGGAAAGTCTTGAGAGGTTTAATAATACAAATCCTTATTCTTAATTAGTAGAGAAGATGTTTTTTAAATATCATGTCAATAATATTTAATTAATTCATATATTATATTTTATCATTATTTTTAATTAGAATTTTTTCAAAAAATTAAATACTATAATCTTTTTAAAAATTTAAAATTAAAGAACTTTTATAAAATATTTATATAATTTTAGTTGAAAAGCTTGAAACAATTTGTACTTTATCCCTGTGAACTTCCTCCATGATTTAGCTTACTTCTGCTACCATCCAGGAGATGATTCCCAGGTTGACCTGCTTCTTCATTTTCATAGATTTTGCAGAACTTTTCATTTCTTTCTCTTTGTATGATAACTAGGAAAGCTTGCAGGATGTGTACAACTAGGAAAGCTTGCAGGATGTGTACATATCCAAACTTACAGCTGCAGAACAATGATTTCCCTTTATTAAAATAAAGCCCCTCAGGAGAGGATCTTTGAAAACCAGCTACAATCCTTTGAAAAGAGTCCAACTTCTTTCATAAATATTTTCACACTTCTTATCTCAACACGGTTTCGATTTGTTTGATTGTATGAAGACAAAAAACGGAACGTTTTAGCCATATTTGCTGATTAGGTTGGCCTTTAGTGGTTCTGATGTGTGTTAGATGATTAAAAGTAGGTGAGAGTGATCAGGGGCTTGAAGCTGAAGAAACAATGGATAGTCAAATGGAGAAGGTTTATGTTGGTCTTGGAAATGATTTACAAGAAGGGTACAAGACTTTGGATTGGACACTCAAGAAATGGAAATCCAATCCTATCACCGTTGTCATTCTTCATCTGACCCACAATCTTTCTCAGGATTTTGTTTACACCCCATGTAAGCTTGAAGATGATCCAAGTTTTTCTTTGTTTCTGATAGAAATCAAGTGGGGTTTGGGTTCTGTTAATTTCCTTTTCTGGTTTCAGTTGGGAAGCTCCCTGCAAGCTCCGTAAGTGAAGAGAAATTGGAAGTTCTTAGAAAGTATGAGCAAGAAAAGATAGAGAAGTTACTGAGCAAGTACATAGCCTTCTGTGGACAGGTTTAGGTTCTTTTCTTCTCTGATGATTCACCTTGGAATCAGATGTTTCTGATAGTTTCTGAGGATCTCCATTTTCCTCAAAATTTTTACAGGTAAAGGCTGAAATTAGGAAAGTTGAGAAATCCGATGAGCCCATTCACAAGGTCATGGTAGATTTGATCTCCAGACAAAAGATAAAGAAATTGGTCATGGGACTTGCATTCATGAAGGCTTCTTCGTGGTGAGAACAAGTTTTCTTATCTTCTTCACTGTGTGATCAACTCATTATTTATCCATGTCTTCCTTTATAGGAGATCAAAGACTGCAACCAGCAGCTTACTGTACATTCAACAGCACAAACCCAATTTCTGTGAATTTTCCATTGTATGGGGAGGGAAGTTGATGTTCCTTAAAGGAGAAAATGATGAAGTATGCATCGAGAACGATCAAGGAGTGCCCATCACAAAGAAGGGTAGTTTCAAGAGTTGGCTGGGAAAGATGTTTGCTGAAAGTTCCAGCAGAAACTCTACTCATGGCCTGGACTCGAGTAGTTCCCAAGATCAATGGCAGAAAAATGCCCAAGAGATTGAAGATTATTTCAAGTACTTAACTTCTCTGAATTTGGATGCAGAAATATGTGAGGAAGAGAAGGATGTCTTCCAAAATAATTCAACGGAGCCTGATTTGCCAGAACTTGATGATTCTACCGTGGTAAGCATTAGAAAGATCATCTTATTGCATATGTGGTCCCGACACCTTATCTTCATTGGAAAAATTGTGGTCCTTGTTTTGGCTGAAAGCGTAGCAAGATACAGCTTTATGACTGTTAATAGCACCATTCCGAGTAATTGTAACATACCGGCCGGCATCCGATGGACAACGGTAATCAAATAGGCTGTGCCAAACCAAATATCTGAATCGAGTCGTACCGCTTGCAACGGTAGCCTGTCACAGAAAGATTTTTAGATCATTCAATTTCTTCCCGTGTCGGCAGGTTTCTCTCTTTTTTTCCTATTTTCTGAATATGCCAATGTTTTGCAATATGTCAGAGTGTTGCTGCAAAAGTGGAATCCATGAAAACGAAAATAGATGAAGCGCAGAAGATGGTTCAGTTGAAAAAGGAAGAGGCAAAGGCCAATGCAGAAAGATCTGCAAAAGCTGATTGGGCCATATCTTTGTGCAATACCCAGGTGGTTTCAGCAGCTTAATCTCTGCGCAAACTTGAGCATATTTCACTACATTCATCTGAAACAGTTCCTAGTTTTGACTTACCGAAATGAATTTCCACCAATTTGGGAAAGAAAACATTTTTCTTAAGAAAGCAAATCCCAAGTTCTCGATCCTTTATACATTTGTTTTTGTTCCTGATGAACTGGAATGACGAATTCATTACAGGTTGAAAAGCTTGACGCACGGATAAAAGAAGAGACAGCAAGACGCATAGAGATAACCAACCACATAGATTCCGAGAAAGAACAGATTCAGGATATCCTGAGCTATGTTCAAGAAAGCAGAAACAGGCTAACATACCTTCGTGAACTACAGTTGGAACTCTCTAACAAACTTCAGCTATCAACTGTGACAAGATTACACATGGAGACTGAACTTGAGAAGGCAGTGATAGCAAGAGCTGAAATGGTTCGGGAAATTGAGGAGTTGCGTAGGCAGCGAGACGTCATCCAGCGCAGAATCGAGTTCTGCAAGGAGAAGGATGCCATTGGAATGGCCACCAAGTTGAGTGAACAGAGTTGCTCTTATAGAGATTACAGTGCAGAAGATATCAGGCTAGCAACAGATGATTTTTCTGAGATACTGAGATTGAAATCAGGGGGTGATTGGACTAATGTTTATCGAGGACGCATCAATAATACAACAGTTGCTATCAAAATACTCCGTTCTGAAAGTCAGTTGTCCCCTGAAGATTTTCTAACCAAGGTAACATAAAAACATGATCTTATCAAATTAAGAGGTTCTAGCTTTACCATCTTCAAACCGATCATTGAACTATTTAACTTTAATCCGATGTTGTAGATGAAGATTCTGAACAGCATTCGTCACCCACATTTGATATGCATGATTGGCTTCTGCTCGGAGATAAAGTGCATTGTTTTCGAGTACATGCAAAATGGGAGCTTAAGAGATATATTATTTTCCTCACAAGGGAACCTTAAGAAGGTAAATCGATCCCTCCCATGGCATGCTCGGTTACGTATAGCCCACGAAGTAGCCTCCGGCCTTGCATACCTTCACTCAGCTCAGCCAAAACCTCTAATTCATGGCCACCTGACTGCCGGCAACATCCTTCTGGACCGAAACCTGGTTTCGAAGATAAGTGGATTCAGCTTAAACACGGGCTGTGATGTCTGCGACGAGCGACCCGATATTCGTGCACTTGGGGTCATACTTCTCCACCTTTTGACGGGGAGGAACTGGCTCGGATTGGTGGAGGAGGCAATGTCGAAGGACCGGACTGCCCTGGTTAGAGTTTTGGATAAGAAGGCTGGACGGTGGCCGGTAGAGCTGGCGGAGGAGCTTGTAGAAGTTGCGATGAAGTGCATGGCAGTCTACGGCGAACATAACTCAGAGATGAGGGTGGCGAGAGTGGTTGTGAAGCTTGATGAGTTAAGGAGAAAGGGTGATGAGGTAGTCGCCAATGGTGGGAATCAGGCAGCTGAAGATGAAAATTTTGTGGCTGAAGAAAACCCCATTGAAGTTCCAAGCATCTTTATGTGTCCCATACTTCAGGTTAGTTCAACTCAGTCTCAACCATACTCTCAGATTGGAAAGACTTTGACTCTGAAACTGAAATTTGTAGAAATTTCGAATTTTAGCTTAAACCCAAAATTTGAGGACTTGACCTGAAATTGAAATTTATCAAACTTTCGATCTATCCTATCTAAATTAAAAGTTGATGAAGCTTCGAATAAGATCAAATCTAAAATAAAAAAATTGGGTTGAGCTTGTATTTAGCACTAACCTTATGTTATGCTGTGATGGTTGCAGGATGTGATGAAAGATCCATATTTAGCAGCGGATGGATTTTCATACGAGTTGGAAGCCATAGATGCATGGTTGAAGATGGGGAGAGATACATCACCTATGACCAACTTAAAGCTTAAGCACAAATCCCTCACTCCTAATCACACACTTCGATTCCTCATTCAAGATTGGCAAACTAAGAAGTCTAATGTAGCTGCATAACAGACTCATTCATTATTTGCTGTTTAGTTCTCTGTTAGAATTCATTATTGTATGTTAATAATTAATTTCTTTATTTTTTTTTCAGTTTGCATTACTTTAATATAAATGAGTTTGACATATGCAAGTATTGACAGAAAACAAGCTCATTCGATGAGATTGGCAATTTGGCATGTCAAACTAAACAGAGATCGGAGTATTCAAACTCGATTAGGCTCATACTGGGACTAGAACTTAATAATAGCAAAAACCACAAATACATTTTATGGGAAAGAATGTTTTGAATATTACAACATCCAATGTATGCATAAATAACATATTTGGCTGAGTTACAGTTGAAGACGAGCCAGTTTATGCATCATCTCCAGCAATGATGGGCCAAACATCAAATATAGTGGCTTATAAGCTGCACAAAGTGCTTCTATTTATCTTCTACCCTCTCAACCTGAAGCCTAACATCAAGCAAGCAAACATCTTGAGCAGCAGAAGAACTTGACAACCTTTTCGGGTAGGGAATAATCTGCATGGAGATCTGGATCGGTTGCCATGTCCTCAGCACGAGACCATATATATACTCCCCTTTCCTGCCGACTACCAGGGACCGTGTTGTCGAGCACAAACGCAATCAATAGTGTAACCACCATGTTCATTGACAAAAGTGCATTCATTGCAAAATCAAACTGACACAAAAACAAAGAAAATCGTCATAAGCTCTTCAGTATCAAGCTGGAAAAGGAAAGTAGCTGAGTTCCGTAACTGAAGAACTGAGTTGCAGAAGATATTGTCCTGTTTACAAGTTCACTGATTAGTAAAAAGTCGGCAGTGGCATACTTGTTTACTGCTGGAGTGAACCGGCCCGTCTGATGCTGCCCCATAGGATAGAAAATAACTTGGTAGTATCAAGCTAGATTCAGGTTGATACTGCTGAAAATATGCAGGAATCGATAAACCAAGGAACAGAGAAACACCAACTATCGTTATGTTCCTAAAACTTGCCGTTTGAGTGTATTGCAAAGTTGAGAGACCCAATGCCACAGTAAGGCCCCACATGAAGCAAAGAATAGCAGCAGCCAAGGCTTGTGGTATTGAAGCGAGAATGGCACCAATTTTTCCTATTAAAACAAGTAAATCTATTACATGCTAACGCCAAAAACTGAGAGCACTAAATGCATTAGTCATTGAGTACCGAAGCCAGACGATCAATCAGGAGATATCCAGATTTTATCAAATTGCGGAAACTTACGAGGCAAATTACAATCTCAAAAGTAAAGTACGGCTCTTGCATTTCTGTGTTTAGCTTCATTGTGTAAATTAGTTGTCCCATGAAGTTTGTGACAAGATACATTTTAGGGATGTCTTAGACATCCTTTGAGATCTAGCATTAACTTCATCGAAAGAAGACGAAGTGCAAGTTTCCACATGAACAGCCAAGTTGAATCATCTAGCATTGATCTAATTCAGTGTCCAAGTATCAGAAACAACAGTAGTGTACAAGCATGGTCCAACCGAGACAGAGTTTCAAGGTATTTACCTATGAAAGAGAAAAAGATCAAAAAGGCTGCTCCAAGTTCGACCACTCTTCGACTGGCCACCTTTGTTACGTTGATGGTGTGTGCATTCTCCGTTAAGGTTGTTGAGCCAGTACCTGAACCCCAAAGTCCAGCCAAAATACTGCAGAAGCCTTCAAGTGCAATTCCTCTGCTTACAATTCCTGGAGTTGGAGGCTTCGAATTCACCAGCAAAGATGTAGAATGATATGTCCCAACCTGGTATGCAATTACAACATTTGTAGGTCATATATTTGGTTCTATATTTATTCTCCTACACGGAATGATATCCACGGTTTCGTAGATCATGCAAATGTTAACTCTGGGTTGTTTTTCAATGGCTTCATGAAAAGTAAAGCCACAGGTCTTCATCATACTATTTTATTTGTTGCTTCGACTGATGTAGGAATAGTTTAACTCTGCCATAAGCACCAAAAAGATTTAGCAGGAGGTGGTTGCAGGACTTTTACTCACTATCAGCCGATAGACAACTCAAAATTAACTCGGTTCTCTCTGCTTCATTTATTTACTTTCCGTCATTGTTACTTGTATGGAACTATCTATACAATTATGAAGCACCTAGTGCCCAATAGTGGAACAGGAATTAAACTCAGGGGGTAAATTCATGGGAGACTCTAAAGCTGCTAAGATTTACATCCTAATAGAACAAATCAAATTTGCCATAGTACATGAACTTGACTTACTGAATCCACAGATGCAACCAGAGAGACGATTATCATGATCAAGGAAGTTCTTAGATGGAAGATGGGGATACCCCATTGTAAAGGGTAGGGAATTCTGACCCAGGCTGCTGTTTTCCAAGCATTGGAAACGTCAGTTCTGCAGTGTTGCATGGTATAGGCATGCTTTCTGCATTGGTCCACCAATATGTTTGAACTAGGTATGCCAGGGCTGCAACCTTTGAAATTGTATGCTCCACCAGCTGTCAAAAAGAATGCATATATCCAGATGATCATAACGCTGAAAGGGACCTGCAATGACAAAAATAATTCAAGCAAGATGTTGCCAACAAAATTAGCAGCATTTAACTTAGTAATCGTATGCAACTACATATAGTAGCATCAGTTGAAGTTTAGAAAAGTATTAAAGAGAAATAAAAGGTGAACAAAAGGGAAAGACATAGCAAGCTAGAAAACATACTGCATAAATTCGGAAAATGCGATGGCCAAAGATAGATATTCCTCGAAGGTACTGAAAAGGCAATATGAGTACACAAATAAGTTTTGTGAACGGTTTTCTTGCCACTAGTAATACCATACAAGAAAAGGAATAGCAGAAATTTACATCATCTGCAAAACTTTCCTTACACACCGGAAAAGATAACATATATACCAAAAGCATTGAGCAGTACAGTACTAAAGATATATATTTGAATTGTTTTTCACCATAAAGAACATAACTTACCAGAGCAAAAATGAGAACCAACAGTATCAAAGGAATGCTAATTTCCACACAACTTCCAGCTTGGGGGAAACCGTAGCTTAGAAATGCTAAACCTACTGCTGTAACAGTTGGTGCAACCACCACAGGATTTATTAATCTGTAATGCAATGTTTTCCAACAAAGAAGTATCAGACAACTTTCTCAAATGTAAATAAAAATGTGCAATGGCTTGCGTATAAAATATTGTTGATTTTTAATGACTAGCCTTCAGCATAATGAAAATTGAAGACCTTACAAGTTAAAATACAGACTTTAAAGTGCAGAAGTAATTAATCATTCTCAGCTGTTTAATTTGAAAGTAAAGGAATATAGAAGGGATCATAACATTTTCTCATTTCAAACAATATCAGACATTGATATTCAGGTTGATAAAAAAATATATGTACTTATTTAAGGGAAAAAGGAAAAACATAGATTCATAGCACTGAACGCTTCAAACATCTACTAAAATGAAGAAGCTACTTCTCCGCTTACCTTAGTAAGAAGGACATTAAACCACTAAATCCCAATAAGCTTTGAAATATCGAACCAACAATTATAGCCCCTTGAAGTTCCCGCATTATGTGCCTAAATTTCTACAAATAAAAGAAGTCTGCAATTAACACAAAGACTAAGCTTACCACCCAAAACGAAGAACAGCTAATCATATCCTGCAACTGTAGCCATTTGTCTGAACTTCAGTGGAATGCATACAGTAAAATGATTGTCACTACTCATTCTCAACTCCATTCAATCACATATTTACCCCATACTATTTTGAATTTTCTTTATGATCTTTTACGTTCTGTTAATAAAAGGTTTGCAAGCTATTTGGACTTTTAAAATGACATTACTGATAAAACTTGACGAAGTACAGATATATCACATGCAAAGTCTTCCTGCTAGACTTACGTGTTCTGTCAGATTCCGATATTCACGAGCATTAATAATGACCAATGCTGGTGCCAAATACACAAAGGAGCTCCCTTGAACTAAGGGCAGTCGACTACCGAAGTATGAATTCAGTATTGTTGTAATGCCAGACACCAGCAGCATTGTAGAAATAACTGTAGCCGTATCTTTCTGAAACATTCATGTTCATAAAGGCTCAGTCAATAGACAATGGCAACATATGGAGGAGTTACTAATGAGAGGTAGTACTTACATCAGTGCCACCCATAGCTGGTACGATGATTAGGGGAATGAAAACTAACGAACCAGCCAAAGATAAATAGTGCTGTAAGCCATAGAATATAAGTGGGACTGCAGTGAGAATGCAAATTAGTGAGAATCAGTTAGAAGAATAATCCCACCAATCAGGAATCAGTGAGTCCCAAGTTCATACGCAGATTTAAAATCCAAGTTCTTGCTTTGTGAAAGGTTTATTTAAGCATTTTTGACTATCTACTGCTATGTATGGATGGTTAGACTTCTTATATGTGTGACACAAAATTAAATTTGTGTCCAGAATAGGTAAGGGCGACAAAACTATCCAATAACTATTTCAAGTTCCAGTTGAGGACACACATTGGTTTTCAGGAAATGACATTTAAATCTCCACAGTTAATAATCATTTACTAACATCAAATACTACACCATCCGCGCGTTCTGTAAACTACTTATTTTTACTAACTTCTGTTTTTGCCTGAGTTTGAAGTTTAGAACATAACATATAAAGCACCCTGATAGCTAAAAGAAACTTGTAGAATGCACTAACCAAAACCAGGATTATCTCGCAATCCATATCTCATTCCACTTTGCCTGTGCCACCATCCATCAACAGGCTCCTCCCCACCTGGATAGAATTCAATCCCAACATCCCTACCCTCGTTTCCTTCCTCCTTCTTCGGTTCCAAAACTGGAGTTGTTGCTGGTATTTCATTTCCATTTTCATTTGCTATTGCATTCGTACCAGCACTCCCATTTACTTGCTGTTGAACTCCATTTCCATTCAACTGTGTTCTCTTTTCCTCAACTTTAGATCCCGATACAGGCTCATGTCCAATTCTCCTTTTATTGCCCTCATCCCTCAACCCCAAACCCCTATCATCTCTCCCAGTTCTAAACCCATTTCTAGAGCCAGGAACATAGCTCGAGTCCTGTTCAATCTCGGTGGCTCTGCTAGGCCTAGTCCGACCCAGAACCGGGTCAATCTCAATCTTTGGTGACGACCCGCCATTGTTCTGTTGATCAGTACCCTTCTCCAAGTCAAAACCAGCGCCGCTATCAAACTTCCCACTGGTGCTTGTGGCAGTTTCACTGGAGAAAGTGGACACAAAGCCAGTTCTTTTGGCCCAAGATCGCAGGTCTCTAGGATTGTGGTCAGATTTCGGCACAAAAGGCTCAATCTTCGGCAGCATAGAGCCAAGCTTTAGCTTACTGTTACCTCTTTCTCTTCTCTGCTCGGACTTCCCCAACAAATCTGAGCTCGACCCAGGTTCCATTGCAGCTTTTTCTTAAATGAATAATCACTCTTTAGCTAGATAACCACCAACAGAACAGAATCAATTGTCCACACCATAAAAAGGCCAAAAAAAAAAAAAAAAGGAGAGAACTTTATGAGTAGAAGCAAAGAAAAGATAGGAGTGGTAATGGAGATGTGTCACTCACTAAGAAGGTGAAGGAATGATTCATACCTTTGCTTAGTGAATGATAGTGAACATAACATCAAATTATAGTGGGAATTACTAAGTGGGAGAGTGAAGCTACTGAAGTCATGTTCTCACCTCTTCAACTGTTTCTCGCTGCCGCTAGCCAGTTGCTGTCAACACTCCGCAATGATAATTATTAAAATGACTACAATGCCCTCGTTATTGGCCGTTGCAATAGACAGGTCACAAGTGGGGAAACCTTGTCAGGATAAGAAAATTCATAACTGTAAACTATTTATTTTATTTTTTTCCTTCTAATTTTTTTATTACTGTATATATTTTAGTATTGTATCTGTCGAAAATAACCTCTTTATTAAATAAGAACAACATTCGGGATAAACAGACCTCTTCAAATCTTGCATCTCGAACTCTTACTAAAAAATTCTTTTATCCATAGTTTAGTGATGACTAGGATTTCTTCAATCCTAAGTATGTCTATGCTCTCCTAAAAGCTGATTAAGTGCCTGTAATGGGAAGCCTACGTGGCTTGGATCAATAACTAAAGTTGGAAATTATTTTCATATCAATGTAAAATTTTTAATATATATAATAATTCATAAGTTACTTATTCATTTAATTATTAAATGAAGGTTTAAATCAATTTATTGTTTTAGGTTAATGTACACTTTCTTTTGAAAGGAGATAAGAGAGAAGTGGAAAGATGGGTTTGGACATTTGGTAGCTTCCATGTCACTTTCAAAAGATAAGAAAGGCAAAGTAGTGTTTGGTAATTGGCACTCTTTTAAAAGCTTTGTAAGAAATATGTACTTCTGAATTATATAGGAAAGTGATTGATTCTATGTATCATAAAAAGTTAGTACAACAACTTAATCAAGATGAGATGTAACATAAATTAAAATTGATGAATCAAATTCAAGTTTTAATTTAAATTTTATGATTTTTATTTAATTAATTATGATAAAGTAATTAAATTTGTAAAAATTATGATATTAAAAAATCGAGATAGATTATTCGAATACGAAAATTCTAAACTTGAAATTTGGACTTTAAAAAGTTCAAATTCAATTTCCTCTTTTCCTTACATTAAGTTTTGTTAGCCCTTAAGGTAGTCGAGTTGATGAAGTGAAAAACAGTGGGTCAAAAGATCTTGTGTTCGAATTTCCTTATTTACGTTTTTTCGATCGAACCTGTCGTACAAGGTTTATCTAGTGTGGAGTACCCGATTGATTTGATTTGCAAAGTATTGCGTCAATTCAGAGATTTACCCAATGAGCATTCCAAAGACAGCAACTGTGGATTTTTCCGTTTTTTAAAAAAAAATTACTAGATAAAATAAAGTTATTTTCTTTTGGGAAGACGTAAATAAAAATTCTTATATATTGGATTTTTTTTAATAATGCACGATCTTTGGTTTAAGTGTGTACAGCAATAAGTTTCAAATTATGCAATCTTCAAGTAAAAGGAACCCTGAAAATGGATAGAAATGTACAGCTGGGATGCTGGAAATCCAAGTAACCTTTGCTTTCGCCACCAAGCGGTGAACTAGGTAAAAAGCTCAATAATGACTCCACTACTACCAGCAGCCTATCAGTTCAATACCATTAGTTGGTAATTGATTTCCAAGAAGATTGCTTGAAAAGTTCAGTTCTTTAGCCTAATTATTTCAACCCCACTACCGATCAAATTATTATCCTTCAAGTTGAAGATTAGGGAAATCACTGTATAGATGAAATGACACTAACAACCACGAAAATTGGATCCTTGGGACTCTGATCTTTAATTCCTTTGGAAATAGAACTAACGTCAAGTCTTCAAACCAGAAGTTTCACTGGGAAAAGAAGATAAAGTACAGGAGATTTGAGTGAAGATCATACTACATTCATGACTTGTCAAGAAATCTATGTTTTAAAGAATCCTGAAGCCACTTACTGACCAGCAAAACACAGATTACATAAAACATGAAAAGGGATGCAAGAAAAGAAGCTGTAGTTTTTTTAAAACCACAAAAGGGAAACTTGCTGCAGAACATGTACATAGATAAATGAAAAGAAAAAACAGTTCGCAAATGGCTGAAATACTCTCTGCTGTTTTATAATTGGCTGTAGGCATCTACATTGATCCAGAAAAGAAAAGGACTATCTGTTCAATATTAAACGAGAAACAAGAAGCTCTGGCTTCTACAAAGAAAACAATTACAAACAAAATATGAATACGAACTTGCTCACAGATGTAGAGACAACGAAGGAACAATGGTTTACTTACATAGGTCCTGATTTGAAGTCATTGTACTTTTTATGCAGCGCTGGCTGCACACGGGAGAAGAATGAATGTCTCTGCTTCTTTGGCTTTACACCAAAAATAAATGAGTGCAAAGGAACATGAGACCGGCTCTCCGAGTGCTGTAGCTGGACAGGTTGATTGCTCCTTTGTCCAGAAAGCTTGTATTCTTCGTTCACCTTTGCCAGAGTTCTATCAAGTTCAAGCTTGAGAGCTGTTACATGATCCAACCCTGCTTGCAATTCATCTGCTACCTTGTTATTCTCTTGTTTCATGTTTAAAACCTCACCTTGAAACTTTGCAGCTTGATGGGTTGTAAACTTAAAATCGTCATATTCAGCACTTTCCTTTAGAGCAACTTTTATCTCCTCTTGAATGTCACAAAGGGATGAGAATCTACTCTGCAATTCATCTTTCAGTAATGCACTTTTCTCTAACCAGACCGTTAGTTCAGCTTGTATTTCTCTGAGGTGTTTGTATATTGGCTTTGCATCTGATTTGGTAAAATATCTTCCAGCACTACTCCCATCAAGCTTCTTTCGCTTATCATCAAGCTTTGATAGCTCAGACTGTAAATCTTTGATTTCAATTCCAAATTTCTGTATCTGGTGATATGTAGCACTGAACCTTAACCAGAAATCCAAGTTCTCCTCTAAAACTTCATCAATGTGTGACCTAAATCTTTGTTCAATCTCAGAAGGACATTCTGGCAGGTTCATTAGAATTGCCTCAATATCGTCTTCCTCTTCTATTGTTGGTTCCTCAGATTCACGAGGCTCTCCAATGCCTGCTTGTAGAAGGCTGAGCTTCTGACGTAAGAACTGAATCTGCTCATCCTTCTTTGCATTAGCAGTCTTCAGTTCTCTTAACTGTAACGTGGTATTGAAGAGGCTATCTCCACTTCTCTGCTCTGCTTCGGCAAGCTTCTTCTTGGCTTCCTTGTAATTTCGAAGTACGGTTGTATACTCAGTCAGCAGAACTTTCTCTCTATTTTCCATACCATTCGTGAACAAATCCTTCCAGTCTGGTTCATCATCCTTCCTTTTTCTCTGAGCTTGAGTATCATCAGCCTTTTCCTCTATTATGAGGTTGCCAGTGCTGGATTGGAATGGGCCAACACTTTCTGCATCACTTTTGCTGATTCTTGGGTCCTCCATTTCTACCTCTTCATCTTTTGTTCTGCTATCTGTAGTCTCTCTGAAATCAAGATCTTTTTGTTTTTCTTGCTCTCCAGGCAAACCAACTTCAACAGCATAGTTCTCTTCTTTCTGTAGAGAATCTGAAATCCTGACCTCCTGTGGTTCCTTAAAACTTTCTCCAGGAATTGCATCTTCCTGTTCTTGATATTTGTTTTCTGAAAATTAAAGGTACAATCAAATCACTAACGCAGTTACACACAAAAGATGAAAAGAAAAGAAGGTTAAATCTTTATCCACAATTTGTTTTGGTCCAACTAAATTTACCTAAAATATTGAGCTCTGCTTCTGGTGTCACATCCGCCAGTTCCTTTACGTCATTAGGAGCAGCTTCAGACTGTTGACATTCAAAATTAACTAAACAATCTCCATATGTATTGGACAATTCCTGGGATTCAAGCTCAACTGTAGGACCTCCTTGTCCTTTGGCATCTTGTTGGGATTCAAGTTGAGTTAAAGAGCCTGGAATCTTGGACTCTGCTTCTGAATTCACTCTCTCTGACTGATCCGAGTTGGCATTAGGAGCAACTACTTCTTCATGATTTCTGTTATCTTCTTGTGATTCAAACGCAGCTGGAGAACCTTCTTCCCTTTTAGAAGCTTCTTGTGATTCATAATTAATTGAAGAACCTTCTTGTCCTTTAGACTCTTCTTGCCATTGAAGTTGAACTACAGAACCTTCTTGTTGTTTGGACCCTTCTTGAGATTCAAATTCAACTAGAAATTCCTTTTCCATTTGCTTTGTTATGTCAAGCTCCTCATCCGGCTTCAAGTTATACATCTTACCAGAGAGATGATCAAGATTACAGTGAGCCTCGGTAAAATGTGTTTGAAGGTTGTTATTCTGCTCTTCAACACTCTTGTTTAGGTCCTGAAGTCCAAGCAACTTTTCCTCCATTTCTCTCAACTTGATGCTCATCTCATTTTTGTCATTCATTAATGTTGTCTTGTCATCTTCCAAGGTTTGAATCTGAGATTGAAGCTCGTCTGTTTCCGATCTTAATCTCTTTGTAAGAGCTGTCTGTGATGAAATTGCAGATTCCAAACTAATAACCTTGTTAACAAGTTCATCAATTTTCTCTGCAAGTTCTGTCACCGTAAGAGGAGAATTAAATCCAACATCAAAGTGCTCCTTAATCTTCTCCTGTAACATCTCCAAATCCTTTCTAGCTCGTGTACTAACATTTGCTTCTTGATCTGAGCTTTTCAACTCTTCTACTACTTTATCAGGTTCATCTTTGGCTTGTGGCTTCTCAGGGTCAATGGCCTGACCATTTAAGAAGACATCCTTGAGAGACTTCAACTTCTCTCGTGCGTGGCTAATTCTTTCCCGTTCTACTACTGCTTCTTTTGCAGATGTTGCTTGTTTCTCTTGCAATTGAGCCAGTGTCTCCTGGCAGGATTTCAAGGCTGCTGATGCCATCAACGTTCGAGCTTCATTATCTTCAATGATAATGCCAGCACCAAATTCATCTTGCAAGGCACACACCTTCTCTTGCAATTCTCTTATTTCCTGTTCGATTTCCCAGTACTTAGCTACCCCACTCTCATAAGAACTCTTTACAAATTCTTTTTCCGTTTGCAGAGATAGAATTTCCTTCTCAAGCTTGTCAATCTGCTGAAGTCCCTCGGCTTTACTTAAACCAGACTTAAACACCTGAACTGATGGAGTTATTCCTTTCATTGACTTTCTAGGTTGCAGTTTCTTTGCAGCTGATGTGATGGCGCCTCTGAAATCTTTCGGAATCTTTGGAACCTTAGGTATTTTTCCTTTACACATTTCTGGGGGTTTCTTTGATACTTTGGGTGAAGGTTCATCTTCATCTTCTTCCATTGCAAACTGAACTTGCTCTGGAAAAACGTAAGCAATGGTGTTGTTGGCATTTTGTAGCTCAGTTGAGATATGGTCATATCGTTCAGCTAAGGCTCTATAAGCACGATAAGATTCTTCCACAAAGCTTATCAACTCTGGCCTTTTTTTATAGTACATCTCTGCCCTTTTGGCAAAGGAGTCTCCGTCCTCTTCTATGAGTTTGAGCATGTAGTGAACCTTTTCTTCCATATCTGCAATCGCCATCCATATTAGTTATATTCCAAAAGCAGTGAAACAAATAGAGCTTTTCTGGTACCAAAAACTCCCTACTTTATCCATTCTCACACAATCTTCAGTGATCCATTAGATTATCTCCTTTTATTAAATCAATATCAATACATCATTAATACCTCAACAATGCTGAACTTTTCTGTTAAGAAGAAAAAAAAAAACCTTCATTTCTACCATTGCTGTGGCAAGCAAGAAATGGAATAAAATTTTACAGAACGAAGGTCATCTTTACAGGAAGCTTAATCCAGTCATATAGTTGAAAGCCTTATGTAACAGTAAGTACTGACCCAGAATAGGAAGGTTGAAATGATTGGATGGCAATAGAGAGATCGAAGAAAGTTTGGATTACAATATTGGGGGGAAAAAAACCAGGTCCTTTTGACTTCTGGGATAGACTTATCTTGGAGCTGATGATTACACATGCTCATAGCTTAAAACTATAGGAAATTTTGGTTTACACTGGGCAAATATGGTAATGAGTTACCAAGCTCAGTTATTCTGATCAAGATCTCATATAAGTCTCTACCAAAAACCAGAAAAGGGAAAACACCAAAAACGAAAAAACAAACGAAAGAGGTGAATCTTACCTTGAAGGTTTTGCTCCAGCCATTTGGATTGCTTTGTTCTGACGTGGCTTGCCCACCACCATGAATAGGCATTGCTTGCAGCTCTCTGCAACATAATTTCTTTTTGCTGCTTAAACTTTCCTCCTCAACTGTTCTTCACCTTTAGCTTCTATGTTAGGAATATGAACGTCCGACTCCTTTTTGTGTTGACCAAGAAACATGCAACCCCCTCTGTTTCTGTCAGCCTCTTCAACATGGGAATACAAGACATGGAACCCAACACCCTTTTTTGGGATTAAGAAACAGAGAGAGAGATTGACAGAATATCAGGAATCCAAGTTGAAGAAAAAGAAAAGAAAGCTCTGACAAGGAACGTGCACAAAGAAAGGAATGTGTGCATGTGTTGTGATGTCACTTTAAAAAAAAAAGACTAATTATAGGATCATGGATGAGAGCAATTGTCGCCTGGATCCACTGTTGAAAACTAATTTCTTTTACTCTCTGAACTTCTGCATCAAAATGAGCACTACCCGAAGAAATTATCACCAAAAAAGAATGGTACTTGCAATAGGTTCTTGTTCATGCCATGAACAATAAGAGCATCTCCCGATTCAATAAAAAGACCTTGACAGCTTTTAGTGTTGCTTTTTTTCGTACAGAGTGTGTAGGGAACCTTCTTCTTTTGCTTTCTTTTTGTAGAAAGTATTACTTTATTGTTAAAAGTAATTGTTCCTGTTCAAGCAATCAGGCAGCCTGTCACGGCGTCACCGCCCAAAAAGTTCATAAGAGGGGGTTTTTTGTTTTTTATCGTCTTAGGTATTCTAACTTAATTGGACTAATCTTAAATTTCTAAGACCTTTTTTCAAGAGTTCTAGAGGATTTAAATCTAGAACTCTAAGATTCCTCAGGTTCTTACATAATTTGTACACTTCTGTGCACAAATAGTCGTCACATACTTGATTGGTCTTGGTCTGATTGATCGCTGATCCTGCTCAACATCAAGTTTTCAACAGCCCTCGGGTTTCCTAGTAACTTCAACTCCTATACTGCTGCTGGAAGCAAGGCGTCAATAATTAATCCGATCAAAGAGCTTTGCCCAGGAAGCTAGAGGATCAACAATAGGACAAATTTTTCATTTCTCTTCCTTTGTCGTGACTCGAACTCAAGACTTCCTATAAAAGAGAGCCTTAAGTGAGGAGCTTAAGCCATTAGGCCACTTCTCGTTGTCTTCATAAGAGTCTTTTTACTTTTTAAGGAGGAGATCCTCCGTCTAATTTTATAGTCGCTTTGGCAGGTTAGATAGTCTTTAAACTCATTTAAGGGTCAAAATAACGTCGTTTTAGATATTAAATAGAGTTGGCTACATTTCATTAGAGAGAGGATCTAAACTTTTTTAAATATAATAACATCATCATGGTACGAGAGCAGTGATAGCATTTGTGGACTGGATAGCTAGGGCAAAGGCAGTGGAAAGTTGTGGTTTTCCGACTCCGGGCTTACCGGCCCGCAGTCCAGTGAGGTGGTCCAAACCTTCGGAGGACTAGGTAAAGCTCAACACCAATGGCACAGTTAAGCAAGCGTCGTCTGTAGCTGCCGCAGGCGGTTTAATTCGCGATTGACACGGACAGTGATGTAGGGGATTTCTACATCACTTAAGCAGCAGCTCGCCTCTTACGACAGAACTCTGGGGAGTCCACTCAGGTCTCACCCTGGCTTAGTCCTTGGGGTATCACCATCTCATGATCGAAGTAGACTCCTTAGAAGTCCTGGATCTACTATCCTCTGCCATTATAGAGCTTGACGGTAATAATTTTTTGTTGACAAATACCCACAAGTTACTTCTGAGAGATTAGGAGGTGAAACTTCAGCATGTTCATCGTGAAGGAAACCAGTGTGCAGATATCCTGGCTGCCCTCGCTGTTCTTGCCAGCCCAGGCCTCCATATTCTGCAACAGCCTCCAGTTTCAGTTCTGGAGTGTATTCACCGGGATAAGCAAGGAGCTGTGTACTGCAGAGTTTACGTTTTATAATTCGTAGGTATAAGGATTCTCTGACCCATTAAAAGAGTTTACGTTTTAAGAAAACTGTAGAAAGACGTTGACCGCGTCCTAATGGGCGATTCCCGTGAAGACGGCGGTAGATTCACGCTTGTTTCGACTTCAAAAAACTCATTTGAAATTTTATAAATGAAATAAGGTATTTTCTGTATTTCTTCATTTATTGTTCTTTTACGTTCGATCCAAGATACGTAACTAAGGTATCGATACGTGTTACAAAATATTTTTAAATAGAATATTAACAAACTTAATCACGACATTATAATTATGCATTTGAAATATGAACGGTGACTAGTCTCTAATTTGATTTTTTAGTTTAAAATTCTTTACAATAAGAAAATCAAATTTCAATAACTTAAATTTGATTTTAATACACCTAAAAAATTTTAACTCGATATTGTCAAATTTAAACTTTTCAATCCAAAATAATTTAAGTGTAGATTATTTTTGTGTTATTATTTTAACTTTATGTCAAAATTAAAAACATAAAAATAATAGATAATATAGTTACAACCAATTATAAAAATAATAGATAATACAAACGTCATTTTTTATTTTTAGTTTAAAAATAAAATAAAATAAAATTATCACACTTAACCCAAATTTGAGTCCAATTAGGTCTAATTTAGTAAATTGATTTTGAATTGGACCAACCCAATATCTAATTATGAGTGAGCCCAAACTTAAATTTTGGTCAGACCGAACTTTGGATTTATGTCGACCGAACTAGTTCTGCATATGCAGCTAATACAAAGAAAGCTAGTTGAGATCAATCACTATCTGCTAACAACACAACCACGCGTGACCACCAGAAAGCATATAACAAACTTCCTGTGGTCCATCTTCAGTCCAACCACCACAAACTCACCCCTCATTCACAGGAAATATCAACATCTAGCCAGCATACTTCTTGTTCCTGGTTACAGATTTAGTTATACAAAACTTTAACAAACTCATCATAACTCCACAATCCATTTTCCTGGACAATGAGACTCATCACAAGTCACAATCCCTTTCCTGGATATGAGAAAACGAATCATTTCCACAATTTAAATCAAGCAACATAAGTATGCTGAATGTCCTCTGTCATTCTTAAAAGCAAACCTACCGTACAGCATAGTTCTAATAAATGATAAGTCCTCTTCCTGATTGTGTGCTGAGCCTTACAACCGAAATGATCTCCAGATGAAGTTTTAGTAGTAGAACGAAAGAGAAAACTACTTAACACTAACTACACATTTTAGACATATTCACAAGATCATTATTTACAAAGAAGATCGTCTAGTAGATCAGCTTACTATCAAAACATGACTCCTGATGTTTTTCTGGTGCACACATCGGGCAAGCTTGAATTGTTTTCTGAACATAATGGCTTTACCCTCAACCTGATGGATGTTTATTCGTCCACACTTAAACCTGAGAAGCTGATTCGTACTCAGCATTCTTGTTCTTTTCTTTTTAATTCATTGATTCTTTTCTTTCCCATATTCTAATTCGGATCGGCGTCACATATCAGAGTCTTGATAAGTACTATAAACGCCTATTCAAGCTAGAATCTTTCTGAGAATTGGCAGTCAGCTGAAGGACCCGAACCCTGAAGAGAAGAAAGCCACTCCATATAGTTCTTCCCCCCTGCTCACACCAAAGTTTAAAAGAATGACTCAGACATGCATAGAGATCTAATGGTAACAGCAAAGGGTCGTATTCTCCAACAATGTAAGTGTAACAATATAACATCAGAATCCACCGTTCAACAAAATTGCAGGGGGAGATTCTTAGTAAAGAAGGAGCTTCTATTAGCATTCCCAGATCACTAAAACTACACAGTTTTTAAGTTCTCAGAACAGGTATCTGTCAGCTTTATACTTGTAAAGGCCATATACAGAAGCTCAATACAGACTGGTTATGAGGATAATTCAACCTACTGATCTAATCAACTCAGTTGCTTACTACCATACACACCCGACTGAACAACAAGCCGAAAGGACTTTAATCATAGGGAATAATCTCTCCATGCACTTTAACCGTGATTTTCGCAATCAATTAGGATCAGAAAGGCCTTAAGAAAACGTGTTTTCGGGCATAAATTGTAAACTATAGCAGAATAACACTGTTAGTATGATTAGCTAACATTTGGAACTAATCATACAAACGGTTGACCAAAATAATATTCCAAAGGGGTCATCACAATCATCATGGAACAGAGTATCTGCGTCCTAAAGATTAAAACTTTAAAACATAGTAAGAATAATAAGAAGCAAAACCAAATCAAAAGCAGGACAAAGATAGGAAGAAGTCAATAAAATGAATATTACTCTCTTACCAGCATAAAAATCACTTGGGAAACTGTTGATGACAGTCAAAAGCTGGTTATTTGAAACCTCAACCAACTTTTTGCAACTTGGCCGGTAACAAGGAACCAGCACCGCAAAACCATCGTTAACCTCGTCATCATCGCTCTTGAATTCAGGTCCATGAGGCTCCACCCACCCTATGGACCAATCTGGGCCATCGGATTCTGATCCTGCTGGCAAGTAAACTTCACCATCTGATGACACCAAAACAGCATCTCCATATCTCTTGTCAATTTTCCTTTGTTCCCTACTCTGCCATTTCCTCTTCACCTTTTTGTGTTTTTTAGGAAATTTAACACAATCGGGCTCTCTCTGTCCAAAGCCCCAATCAGGAGAAGAATTTAAAGAGGACCCATTTGAGACAGGCTCTATCTCCTTTTCACCCCACAACCACTTTGAAAACCGATTCATTTCTTGAATTGCAATTCGCAAAGTAGCTCCTAACTTTTGCAGCAGCTACTGGATTAGGAAGTGATCGATTATAATCAATAAATGATTTAAAAAATAGTTGAACTCCTCTGTTAAATTCTGCAAACTCACCAAAATCACTCCCAAATTATGGAGAACAAAGAAAAAAAATACCTTTTTGTGAAAAACGGCTAAAGCAACATTAATGAAAACAAAAAGGCTTCTTTACAGATTTCTCAAAAAACAAATCACCCCACATAAACGTCCAATAATGAATCAGTAGTTAGGACAAAGATAAAGTATCACTGAAACTCTTTTAGTTACTCAAAGCCACCATCAACAAGGAACTAAAAACCCATGAAAATAGAAATAAAACACAATGACAAATTGGGTATCAGATATTAAGAGAAATAATCCCAAAGGTCAAAACTTTTCTCTTGTTTCAAAGAGAATATCGACTGAAGCCCAAAAATTTTGCATCGCTATTCCAAAAATCACGCGATTCAAGATCAAAGCAATCCCAAACGACCAAACAACCGTATTATCACAGAACCATGAGAAAAAGGCCAAAACTTTTCACCGGAAAATGGCAAAAATTAGTTTCAAAGTCAAAACTTTGGACACAAGGACAGAATCCTACAGAAGAAGTGTATAAGACTCTCCCCCTCTCTCTCTCTCTCTTCTCTCCTCCTCTCTTCCCACTTCCTCTCTCTGCTGCGAAACCAACCGATACAGCAGAGTCTTACGTCGTCTTCTTCATTTGAAGAACAGAGTCTTCAAGTCTTCATATACTAGTCTACATACTTTAATATTATTTTTATCCATTTAGTTAATCTAGATAATTATTTGATCTAACGATGCCGATCGGACGGTTGATGTTCCTCAGGGACGTGTTACCGAGTTGACGAGAAATTTACTTTTTCACTCAACTTATTATTTGTTTCAACCATGGATCATATCACAGTGATCATCGGCCGTTGATCTAATGGAGAAGTGGACAGGAAGTACCGTCCAAAGAAGCTGATGGTTTTGCTGCATATCCAATCATTGTGTTTGTTTGCGGTTCACGTTAGTGACACGTGTAAAATAGGTCAGGCTGTAGTTTATTTAACTGGAACTAATAGCAGCAGAGAAGTAATCGGATACAACTGGCTTTATCTTACTTAAATATCATCCTTCTCTTGGTAGTTAAATAACCCCAAAGCGAAATCATTGGATTGGATAAGCAAATTTGTACTTATCCTCATAAAAAATAGAAATTAGTCTTTTGCGTATGATTGGAAGAAACTCAATTTCATTGGTTAAAGAATTATTAAATTAAACAATTAATTTGATTTAAATAATTAATAGTATTCTCTTATGTAAAATGATTTATGAAATAAATGTTACCTCTACTAAAATCTTCACATTTAATATTTTTAAGAATGTGAAAATGTTTTAAAAGTTTAAATTAATATTTTTTATTCTTCAGATAGAATAAATATTTTTATACAAAAGATTAAATTGAGTATTCATTGTTTTGAAATATTTTGTTTATTTAAGAAACAACTAAAAATTAGAAACTTCAAACAACTTCCACGATTTTAGGGATTAATTAATTTCTTTCCGAGAAGTTTCCAAAGGTTCATTTATAATTAACGATTTAAAAATTATACCGAAAGCTAAATTAATAAAACAAAAAATTTGAGATTTAAAAGGTTCAACCAGTATTAAACCTTTATAACATCGGTTAAAAATTAAATAAAATTTAAAAATTTAAGTTCATATTAAAAGAGGGTGTCTTCAATTTAAAGTTTAATTAAAAAGGCATATTATAATTAATTTTTATTTATAAAAATCGATTAATTTATAAATCAATTGATTAATTAATAAACTAATCAATTGTTAAAATAAATCAAAATAAAAAGTTAATTGATTCAAAAATTTGATAGTTGAATTGATTGAACCAATTCAATTTTTTAATTATAAAAAATAATAAACTTAGTCTAATGTAAAAATGAA
>JAOTJB010000210.1:2703613-2721162 GCA_027123815.1 Erythroxylum minutifolium | reverse complement strand
GAGATCACCATTCAGAGAACTCAACTAGTTGCCACAAGTAAAAGGGGTCTAGTTGCTATTTAGACTAACTTAACACAGGTTCTTCCTGATTCCATCGATACCACACCATTTTTTAAGCATGGTTTTGCAGCTTCTTTGTATATTATGCGTGTACAAGCATTGTACTGAATGTACTGATTGGATTGTTACAATTTGCCATTGTTACATATCTCCTTTTTCATTCTTTTGAGCAGCCATTATATTTGTACTTCTAAATTTTGCATCTTTTCAGTTAAATCGTCATTCGAGACAATCTTTTAATCTCGATTCATCTTCTAATTTCGAGTTTAATTTAAAATCAGTCTATTAACTTTGAACTAATTTTAATCTTAATTACTAACAAAAATTTATAATAATCATTATATATTTACTCTAATCAAACATTTTAATTAGGAGTAGAGATAAATAATAAGTCTTAATTCAAATAGAATTTAAATTTAAATTCGATAGCTAATTCAAAATATTCAGGTCTATCAAATAAGAACAGGTCTAACTAGACCTTAACCTTTTTACTAAACTTAATTATAATTAGTTTATAATAATAATAATTCAGTAAAATTATTGCTGAAATGCGAGATTTAGAAAGGTCAGTAATACGTAACTTTACCCCTAACTAATAAATTCAAATTCAAGTTTTTAAATAAAATTTGAGTTAAGATGTTGATTAGTAGGTCTGATCCAGTTTGGACTTCAAGTGAGATCCTCTGTATCCACTACTCTGTACCTACTATGTTTCATGCGATTTCATCTATATATTTCTTTGAGTTTTGCATAAGTCCCACTTATTTATATAACTAAAATCGCGTGAAATAAAATTGGTACAGAATAGTAAGTAAATAAGATCCGTCTAAACACTCAAGCTTTTTTCGTTTAGACCGAGTTCAGCCGACAAGTCTCGGTCTATTCTGGATGTTAAATATCCAATATCAAAACGGCATTGGAGATTTGTCGTTTGGAGCAAGAGGAGATACGCGGACTATTCTTGATCTTGAATTGTCGCCCGTGACGTGGCAATCCCACGTGGCAATATCACGACCGATAGCATTCAAAACGCACCGTACGAGGCCCCAAAGTGTAGAAATCAACGCAGCCACCAGGAAATGTCCAAAGCCTGAAATTCTGCGTTTATACTTTTCCGAGTCCTCCCTGTAACTTTGTGCGCTTTCCTGTTTATTATTCAGTTTGATTTTAAATATAAGTGAGTATGAAGTACAGATTTTTCTTTTTATTCAATTTTTCCGATACTATTCGCTCCCCTACATGGTAGTTCTTGATTTTCCCTAGGCTATTTTTGTTTGATTCCATTTGATTTCACTGGAAACTTTTGTTTCTTTGCATGCTCAGGGTTTCGGTTCTGGGTGGGGAAAGTTTTTTTATCTTTTCGATTTGTGGTCTTGATTGATTGAGGATGTTTCTGGGCTTTGAGCTTACAAGAGAAAGTTGTTTCCTTTCTGAGCTTGTCAATTAGAATGTTGAAGAAAATTAGATGTGGTTAGATAGTGTTGTGGAGATTTGATTCTGATAATATGATTCTTAATCATTAGATAATCGCAGTTTTCTTTCTATAAAGGTTTGGGGTCTTAATGAGTATGAGAAGTCTTTGGATAATCAGGGGTGAATTTTCCTTCATTAATTTGAAGTGCTGATGATGCTATTCTGTTCTTGTGTTTTTCTTTTACTCCAAGGCCTTGTTTTTCTTATGCATTGCTTTCCTTTAATGTTGTTTAATTGATAGATGAATTAATGTGCCTTTTGATATTAAGGTTTTAATTTTTTTGATTAGCTTTATTATACTATTGGCCGGATATCATGCTTTTCTATTTTAGTTCTGATTCAATTACCTAAATCTTGTTTCCAGGATTCAGGAATCCGAATTGTCTAACTGCAATTGGGTCTTTTTGTCAACATCTGCTTCTCAGCCTTATCAATTGCGGCTTAAATTATGTTTTGATCCGACTCCACTGGTGAGCATCAATCTAGCAATGGCTCTTAGTGGTTCCTTGCAACTGTCCCTCGATTTGGGGCTTTGCAAGAACCATGACGTGAAACTTTGTGGCAGCCACAGATGCAACAGAATTTTTCTGGTACTACATTTTTTTTTTCTTTTCACTTCCTTTTATGAGACCTTTCACTTTTCAGTGTCATTAGCTTTTCCTTTTTGGTTGAATCCTGAAGTGCTATATTTGTCTTCAGGGTGTAATGAGAATGGGCAAGTTGCCTTTACTGAGTACCAGACCCTCGTCACACTGTGCGGTAATTATTTTAGTTTGTGTTTGGATTTAACTCTTCTTTCAGTGGAAATTTGTTTATATCATGAATTCATCGTAACCTAAATGTTCATGCAAACAGGTATTTTGTCCACAGATTACATTTTCATTTTGTACTGTTTATTCTCTTGCTTTCCTCCAGAATCTTTCGACTTATGTATAATATTCCCAGAAAACATCTTTTCTTTAATTTTTTTTCACTATACCAGTATACCTTTTTCAGAATTTCTTTAAATATATTGCTTTCCGTGTTTTTATTTTGTCGCTAGCTTTAGAAGGGGTCTATAATGTAACTGAGTTTTAGTTAAATATGTGTTGACCAACCATTATGAATTCATAGTAAGTGCTGTGATTATTTGGTCTCAAGATGCTACAATTTAAACTAAAGCTTCTTGTCACTAGTTTTTTAGCACAAGCCAAACTTGTTTGTTCAATTCAACCTTTTATGTTGTTACTGCTATTATACTGGTCTTTTAAGTTGCAGGCTCTGTTGTTGCTGCTATTTTCACCTCAATCTAAACTTGTTTATTTAATTCAACCTTTAACATCTATGTACCTACGAAGTTTGAAATTGCCTATACTGGTCTTTAAGAAGTTTACTTCTACTATTTAACCAATCACATGCCCTTTGATAATATGCCTTTGCTTTCAGTTTCGCCAACAGGACTCTTGGCATGTTCGTCCATCCAGAAATTCATACAGACCAATACATTTTTTCCGAACTAGAAGCGACAATTTTAGATGTCATTCTTTACTAGTACCAGGCGGAGCACCTGATATTCCGAGCGTGAAGGCTGCTTCAGGGACATTGACTAGGTATTTTCATGTGAAACCATTGACAAATATATGGTTTGCACATTGATATTTGCATTTTGAATTTGTATTTGATTATGTGACATTCTATTTTATTAGATGCTTGCATCCTTTATTTGTTTCAAGGTTTAGGTGAATTCTTTTCAATTATATTATTTTTGCCTTGTTGACAACAACATCATTAGTTGCAGACTGCAATTATGGCGATTTTATGTTGTTGGTCTTCAGGTGGCTAACATTCTCTATGAAGATGTGGTGTATGATATACTGACGTGCCTTTCAATTCATTATTTCGAACTTATGCACTGTGCTCTTTATATTTGGATGGACAATAACAGTAATAGTTGCAGGTCATATAATGTTCTACATGGCAGCCCTCTGATATTGAAAGTAGCTCCGGCAGTTGTTGTTATTATCTTTGCAATATGGGGTCTTGGGCCACTAATGCGTCACAGTAGAAACCTGCTATTTCATGTATGTGTGTGAGTTCTGATCATTATTTGAGCATTGTGTTGGCTTGCCGCAGTTGTGTAATTCTGTAATATTTACTTTATTCGGCAGAAAAATGATAATAGCTGGAAAAAGAGTGACACACACTATGTTATGAGCTCTTATTTGCAACCCTTGCTGCTGTGGGTTGGCACAACACTCATCTGCAGGTATAAGCATTGAGATTTTATTAAGTTGCGGAAGGAATACTAAACATCTTAGACATCAACAACCATAAATTCATAAATTGTATCCACTCGCAGAGCACTGGATCCTGTAGTTATGCCGACAGAAGCTAGCCAGCTTGTTAAGCAGAGACTTCTGAATTTTGTGAGATCATTGTCGACTGTGCTGAGTTTTGCCTATTGTTTATCAAGGTGACTGCTTTTCCTGTTTTCTTCCTTAATTTGTATGATGCAATCCTCCAAGTTAGAGTTATCAGGGTTAATTGTTTAACAGCCACTGAACATGGAGAATGTTATGGTGCAGTGTGATTCAAAAAGGTCAAAAGTTCTTCCTGGATTCTAAGGAACCCAACAATGATACAAGAAATGTACGTGTTGTGTTGTTGCATGTATAACTTAAATATTGTAGCAAGTCATGAATTTCTATCCAGGAGTCTTGGCTTCCCATGTGCTCATATTAACTTTGCTCAAAGTTAAGTTTTAACTCATTGTTCTTTAATTTCCACAAAAATATTTTTTTTTGACTCGTTTGTTTGCCGTTAGATGCCCAAACTAAAATTTGAAGTCCACTGTCGCGTCTTTCAGTCTGCTGCTGATGGTGTCCCTTGAACAGTAAATGGAATGCAAACAGTCTGAACTGCTTTGCTCAATTTAGAAGACATTGAAAATTTGATCAGTTATCATCAGTACTCATGGCTTGCATGAGTCTTGTTTACAGGCAGACTGGTGTTCTTAACTGTGCATCAAGAGTTTGAACATTTTCTTCTTATTACCATCTCTTAGGAGATAATGTTAACATCTGAATATCATTTTGACTACGCATCCACCTCACCAACTTAGAATGTGAAATAAAAAGATATTCACTCTGGCATGTTACTTCTATTTTTCTGTTTGTCTTGGTTAAAAGCCTATTGTGCAAAATCAAATCTTTGATGGGTTTTTATGAATTTCTTTTTGGGCAGATGGGTTTACAATTTGCCGGGAAAGCTGTATACTCTGCAGTATGGGTTGCAGCTTTTGCACTGTTTATGGAGCTACTGGGTTTCTCTACACAGAAATGGCTAACAGCTGGAGGTCTTGGGACAGTATTGCTTACTCTTGCTGGCCGTGAGGTGAATTCCAGGACCATGTCATATTGATTCATCCACACTTTTAACTTATGTGGACCAGATTGTAATATTTTTTTCAGCCTCTAGGGCAATCTTTTCACTCCATTTTTGTTAATTAATTGTAGTTTACTCATTTCTTCTAACATCTACGATGTAGTTCTCATTTTTAAACAGCTTGACATAAGTTTTGTTCACTTTTTCAGATATTCACGAATTTCCTCTCAAGTGCGATGATTCATGCGACTCGCCCTTTTGTTGTCAATGAGTGGATTCAAACCAAAATTGAAGGCTATGAAGTCTCTGGTACTGTTGAGGTTTGTATTTGAAATGCATCTGATGTTTGAAGAAACTGGGAGGATAGAGCTCTGTAAAGATGATACCTGTTACAGTTGAAACATGATGTTTTTTTAATTGTAATATGTGTCTGGCTGAGCAAGGACCTTATGAAGTGCTAGGGGATGAATGAATAAGATAAATGCATTTTTTATCACTAAGATGCATATTTCTTTTTATTGGTGGCATGGTTGAAACGACCTTCTTATTCAAATTGTTCCAATCCTCTGCAGCATGTAGGTTGGTGGTCACCAACAATTATAAGAGGTGAAGATCGT
This sequence comes from Erythroxylum minutifolium, assembly GCA_027123815.1. NCBI lineage: Eukaryota > Viridiplantae > Streptophyta > Magnoliopsida > Malpighiales > Erythroxylaceae > Erythroxylum > Erythroxylum minutifolium. Next base: position 2,715,649 of record JAOTJB010000210.1, on the reverse strand, counting down.
GAGGCAGTCCATATTCCAAACCACAAGTTCACAGTGAATATAATAAGAAATCTCAGTCAAAAAACTCATTGGCGTGTTAAGACTCATCTAGCCATTAGTCACTTGGATGTGAATAAGATCAATGTGAGTTGTTTATTTTGTCATCCATTCAACCACTACGATATGTTTCTCAGGTTGTTGAGGTGTGCTTCATGATGTAATATGAGCGCTACTCTGTGCACAGAATATTGTGGCTGATATGCGTAAGGTCCTTGCTAAGAATCCACAAGTTGAGCAGCAGAGATTGCATAGACGAGTATTTTTGGAGAATGTCAATCAAGAAAATCAGGCCCTCGTGGTTTGTGCATCTTCTAACATATCAATTCTGCATGTTTTTTTTCTAATCTCAGCTGAATACTCTCTTTCATTGCATTTTCCTTTTTTTTTTCCCACTCTGAAAAATGAAAAGAGTAAGTGATGCCAAATTGGTAGTTGTATTGATAACTAGGGAGTCCTTTAGTTCTACTTCTGTTTTTTTATTGTAGTTTTTATTTTTATTTTTAGTTTTTGTTTTTGTTTTGTTTTTGTTTTTGTTTTCGTTTTCTATTTTTAGTTTTTATTTTTCTTTTAAATAAAAACAAAAACTTGTTTAGTTGTTAATGTCAATGTAGTTATATTTTTATTACTGATAATATTAATAATTATACATTAGATAAAACTTAAAAGCTGAATTATTTTTAATTAATTAAATTTATTTTAATCTCTTATATAATATTTATTAATAAATTATTAGCAAAAGTTATTTTATTTTATTAAAATAAATAATTTAATAATTAAAATTTATTTTAAATATATTTGAGTTATCAAATCAAAGTTTTATTTGAAATATTTTGAAGATATTTTAAATGTAATTATATTTATTAATAATTATTAAGTTAATTTTATGTAAGTTAATCACAAAATTTAAATAAATTATTAAATTAAATTAAATTATTCAAATTAATTAAATTAAATTAAATTATTTATTATTCATTATTTTTATTAATAATTAATATATTAAATAATTTAGTAATATATTTTAGTTGATTCTAAATCATATTATGGAAACAACAAAAACAAAAAACAAAAATCACCTTTTATGGTTTTCATAAATTTTGAAAACTGGAAGAAATTAAAACCAAAAATAAAAATAAGAAATAAGAAAATGTTTTTTTTCAAAATTTAAAAATAAAAATAAAAAACTAAAAACATAAATGGAAACAATCAGACTTTAGATTTTCTTTAATTATGAAGTGCTGTTAAATGACTTGTATGAGACACTATTATGGAGAGAGAAAGAGAGAGAGGGAGAGAGACACTAAAGTGAAGGATGAGGAGAGGAGGGGGGAAAGAGGATTAAGGGAGGGATATTATGGAGAGAGAGAGAGTAGGAGGAGGGAAGAAGGGGATCAGGCAGGAGGTGAGGAGGGAGCTACCTATGTTTGTGTATACATGTTTTGTGCGTACAATTTTATATGTTTAAGGATCTATGTTGGAAGTTTTTTCTTTTATCTTAAACATTATATTCCCTTCTGCTGGTAACCGTACAACTTCATATAGGATTTTTTAAGACAGAAACTTGTCTAATAGAGCTATGCACAGTGCATATATCATTTTATTGACTTCCTATTCAAAGCTTTCTAATGCAAAAGTGCAGAATTTAATAAGTTCTTTAGAAAATATATTTTAAAACCAATACTTACAGTATTAACTCATATATATGCAATATACATTCTTCTTCCATGCATAAAAGTGATGATTAGATACAATAGACGGCCTTGGTGTTAAATTCTCCTGCTTGTTATGCTTCGTAAATGGGTAATTAACAGTTTTCAGAAGACGAACGCATTATTTACACAAACGAGTCATAATTATGTTGTGAATGTCTATCCTTTTGTATCTATGCTATGAATGTGTGCATGTGAATATGTGTGACTTCTGTAACTTGCGTGTTTCAGATTTTGATATCATGTTTCGTGAAGACCTCACATCATGAAGAATATCTTTGTGTGAAGGTAAGGAGGTTATTTTATTCTACTACTTTTTTGTGCTACACTAATTTCAAATTTATCCTGCCTGGAATTTGCTAATACATAACAAGCAAAATTGGAGCATGAACTTTAGAATGCATTGACAGTTCTGTTGCATAAGTTCAGAGTTGGTACTAGATTCTAGAAAATTCCTCTCTGTATTGGTTGTATAATTAATGCTCTATTATTTCTATTAGAAACAGAGTTAGCAGAAGATTGCTTCACAAGTTTCCTGACACTTAGCTAGAGCTTTAATCATGTTTATCAATGGTCACCAATGGCTTGTCTAACAGTTGCACTGCAACCTTAAGAATGAGGCTCGTTTCACAGTTGTTGATAATGAAACAGGAAGCAATACTGTTGGATCTTCTACGTGTCATCAGTCATCACCGAGCGAGGCTTGCCACACCAATCCGTACAGTTCAGAAATTTTATAGTGATGCAGAATTCGAAAATGTTCCATTTTCAGATTCGATATATAACCAGGGTGGCGTGGCATCCAACCGTCCTTTGTTACTTATTGAACCCCCTTACAGAATCAATGGAGAAGAGAAGGCAAAATCCCAAACTCGTTCAGGACGAGTTGCAGGGGAACAAGAAACTAAGGCAACATCACGATCAACACATGACCTCAAAGTGGGAGTGAACTCAAAGACTGATTCCAAGAATAAAGAAACACCAAAATCAGACATCAAGGCAGATTCCAAGAATAAAGAGACACCAAAATCAGACATCAAGGCAGATACAACACTAAATTCTGATGTCAAGAACCCTAAGGCTTCACCTGTCTCCACTTCTGAGCCCTGCACTGGTGATAAGATGAATGTGGTGAATTCAAATGCAACAGCAACAGGGGTGGTTTCCAATCCTATACCTGAAAACAAGAAAACATCTGACCCGAGGCATCGTAAAATTTCAAGTCCTGAGAATGCTAGACAAATTGGCAAAGTTGATAGTTCTTCGATTGCATCAGAAGCTACTCCCAAAGCAGGTGGAGTACAGGATCCTTCCCAGTTGAAACAAGAAGATGAAAGAAAGTCAGCCTTACAGGCACCAATGTCAAAGCCTGCCTTGGAGGAAAATATAGTTCTTGGTGTTGCTTTGGATGGATCAAAGAGGACGCTACCTATTGAGGAAGACATGTCTCCCCATTTACCTCCACTTGAGGTTAAGGAAACTGCTGCTGCAGGTCGTAAAGCAGCTGGGTTACCAACTGCAGAAAAGGATGGGAAAGATGGCCAACCTCCAACCACTCCTGATACAGCACCTGGCAATCAGTGAAATCATTTTACCTTCATCTGTGCAGGTGCCTAACTTGTTTTTTAACCGTAAAGCTAACTTGATGTCCGGAAACGGAGCTCCTTAGAGTCATAAACGGTACATGTCCTCACATGCAGTTTCTAAATATTGGAATGTACCATTGTATCTTTTCAATTCATACTTTTCATCTTGATCATCAGAGGTTACAATCCTCTTTCTCCCCTACTAACCCTTCTTGCAAGTGTTATACCAATTAGTGAAGAGTCTTGATGCTTTGATTTCTAGTCAGGATGTATCTCGTTACCTTTCGTTATCCTCATATTCTTCATTAGTTTCCATCACTACAAACCATTTCTTAATCCTTTACATGTTTCAGTTGAATACTCCTGGTTGCTTTGATGTGACAAACATTAGCCCTTACATTGTAAAATCAAAGCCAAGCATTCAAATTTCGTTATTTTACCTGTCAGCATGAATTACCTCAGCGTGGGGACCATCCTTGTTCTTAGTATAATGACACAAAATCAAATCTCAACCATATTATTGTTGTTTGTATGAAGTTTTACAAGAACAACCGTTCCACAAGTAGAAAGTTAATATAGGTGCAAACTAACTGGTACATTACAATATTTTTCAGGTCTAGAATTTCCTTCCATAAGTAGACTATCAACTGACTGACTTCAGTTTTCACGTCCACTTTCTAAAATGCCAAATGGGCACTTTTATGAATGGGGGGATGCGAATGCCTGTTTATTTATTACACATTTATGACACCATCACAAGTAGAGAAATGTTACTGCATCATCAGTAGAATGCAGAATGGTAACATCAAATCTTTCAATATCAGATTAACCATCTTTATGCATTGCACATGCATCCAGGAGCAGGATAAGTATAGATGGATTGTTTTGGTTTCTTCAATCTGATCTCTCCTTGTCTGTTTTGATGCCCCTCCACAACTGCTTGTTGGAACTCTGACCAACTAATAGTTTTATTCAGGAAGAGCTGGCCTAGCGATGCCATGTTTGGCCTTATAGTCTTCAAGTTCTTGTAAGTTCGATGCCCCACCTGTTGGTATCACAAGCTAGTCATTTTCCGCATATATTGCAGATACAATCTTCTTGGGAATTAAGTTTAGTAATTAATAACGACACAGATATGCTGCATTGGCTATACATATCATCTCAATATCTGTCTGTCTACTCAAGACCATGAATCATCCCATCAAGAGATTGAAAAAGAACTTATGCAATGTTGCATCTTCTGGTGTATGCAAGCTCGATTTCAAAATGCAGTTTTCAGGTAGTAGAAAAAAGTGGAACACTCGGGGATTCAATTTCATATTCAAATGAACCTCAAAATTGGAAGAAAGTTGATTTTTTGCGCTATAAACCCAACAAACAAAAGAAAAATTGGGATAGACTCTTGTAGTACAGTGTCTGCCCCTGTTGAATCCCAATGCAGTTTGTGTCACCAAAAAAGAGAAAACTCTAAATTGGTAGAGCAGCAAATAACAGAAGACACCATCTCACATTTGAAAGATTATGCTTGTATGTGTTGCTACCAAGAAGATTCTCTCCATAAGATTATGTTACTTAAAAGCAATCTAGCTAAATACTCACCAATGCATTGTGCATGTTTCCTGGAGACGCTGAAATGAAGATGTCACTGTGCATGCCAACATAATAATCAACAGCAGCCAACAAAGAAGCTTTTCCTTTAATCATAGATCGTTCATCCGAAGAAGTAAGACTTTTTTTATCTTCCATTTGTGGAAACAACATTCTTAGAGTAGAAATCCTAGCTTCCCCACCATAAACCTGGAAAAACATGGTCATTCATAGTTCAATCTCGATTCAATAGTATCTTAAATTAAATGAACATCATTCACGACCAAACCCAAATTGAAGGGGACAAGGACCTTGTGGGAGGCAAGATATAGACGAGTGTTCTTGTCAAAGCCTAAAGCTGCAAGCAACAATCCAATCTCTTCTGGGGTCAATGGACAACGCCCCTGACTCCTCAATTCTTCATCTGTGAACTGGGAGTTGAGCACTCTTCCCTGCCAAATCACTTGTCTGTATTTAGCCAGAGCCAATTTTTCAGCTTTCCCCCCACCAAAATCACAAGCTGAGTGAGCAGCCATATCCTGCATTATTTTAAAAGTCCGTGAAGGGAACCTTAGTAAATGCACAGACTATAGGAGCTTGTTAGATTATCATAGGATCAATCACAGTTCCTAAAGAACACACTAAATGATGACTTGGTGGTAGAAAATTGGAATTACTGGGTCTTACCTTATCAAAACGAAGATGTAGCACAACAAACTTCCTCGCACCATTATTGTCAATCAAGTCTGTTTTCTTTTGGTACTCAGAATTAGGCAATCCAGTTCTGGCAGAAGAATAACGCAGCCTGTGAACAAGAGCATCTCCGAGTTCTCGAATGTGGGGAACAAAAACTAATGCTTGAAAGTTGACTTTGCAGCGTAATCGTTGGATATCCATTGGCAAATTATCAAATGTCAACCGATGAGAGAATGGAGCAATTGCAGCAATGCCATAACTGGATCAAATTCACAGGTTATGAGTTTCAAAAAGCTGCAATATCAACTCCGTTTGAAACAGTTCTAATGGTATTTTACAACAAGACTAATCTGTACTTATAATAATTCGATTTGTAGACAAATATCACCAATTAGGAACACAATTTCTTCACCCTAAGATAGTCCACTATTATCAGGAAATATGTGACAAAACATGTAATAATGGCACCTGAAACTCGGTTCAAAATTTCAGGGAACTACCCACCTCTGAAGTACAGGTAAGACATTATCTAAATACCAGTTCGCTGTAGCATGAACTGGTGCTGTTTTTACTCTGGTATCTCGAATAGCTGTGGCATAATACTCCCTTGTGCTCCAGGAGAACTCATCAGGCAGTTCTTTAACTATAGAAATGTCATCCTTCAACACATTAATAAAGTGATCCACATCAAAGATATCCATGAACGAGCTGTAGTAAAAAAAAAGGACTTTTCAGAATAATACTTGTGTCTAACCACTACATTATATCAGTAAAAACTTGAACTTGTCCCTATCTCTTGTATACAAACAGTACCTTGAATCTTGCCAAACAGGATTCACTTCAAAATGTGGGATCACTAGTGTTGCATTGAGTATTTTTGCAACAGCAACAGCATCACATATCTGTCGACGAAAACAAGTCAGAACCTCGAGTACTTGATTACATTCTCAAAGCAGACACGTGATGACGAGCGATGATCAAATGTCTCTTTTATTTAAGGAATTGTGATATTTTCCCTTTATTTTCAAAGAAGAATACAACTAGAAAATGTTCAAACACATACCCCCATCCTCTGTTGGTTCAAGCCTCCATCAAGAAATACTTGAAGATATCCCTCAGACTTCTCTGCCAATGCTTTTCAAGAAAAAGACAAGGTTTAGATGCATATAGCCACTTCTACTAGTACATTAATGGTAATGTCACAGAATTACAATTTGTAAACCCATCAAGGCTTTCTTGTTACTCACAGGGGGGATCGCGAGATTCAACACATGGCCGCCATCCTTGGTCAGCCAAAGGAGCCCAGAGATCTGACTGCTCTCCATTTGACTATCAAAAGCACATTTGATAGAGTTAAACGAAGACATACTTATAATCAGCACAGGGATTTGATTAGACCATACTATAAGCTACTTTAGGAACTGTTACATACAGCCTCGCGCAGCAAAGCACTTTTCAGAAGACGTAAATGTTTAGGTTTTGGGACATTCCATTCCTGCAAAAATGAAACAATTTTGTCGCAATGCAAAATTAACAGATTATACTAGCATCAAACAACTAGCACCGATGCAATAGAAATTTGTTTTATTTGCCTCAAAAGACCTGAAAACAGAAACATTAATTCAAGAGCTTATATCCGGTCGATAGGATATCGGCAAAAGTTCCTCACAACTCTATTCTAAAAGTTTGGACGCTTGAAATGCCAATGCAGAAACAATGATCTATTCATCCTTCCCTTCAGTTCAAATAACACAAGCTCAGTATTTAGTTGCACCAAAATTTTGTGTGGCAATTGAATTCTATTTGGGAAACTTGTATGTCCAATGTAGTAGGTGTGTGTGTTTCCTACACAAGCAGAACGTCATTTCAACAGGGATTAATTCAATAGTTGATCAAAACTCCAACTGAAGAAACTCCCAAATGTAACTGACAACACACCTTTTAAAGCACCAGTTCAAGGGAATTGATATTTGGCTGAGTGAACTACTTTACCTCACCACTGATGTTATTAAGTAGTCAAGCTTTCCATGTCCCCTAAGCTTACGTAAACCCACATGGCACTAGGTTAAATTACTACACTAATTACACCATCATTAATTTAATAACATGCCTCACCACAAAAGTACTTGATCTCACTTACCACTTAACTTCCTATAAATCAACTTAAGCCAACTCTAAATTCTTTCCAGACTTGAAGCAAACAAAACACAGAAAGAAACAACTGAAACAATCCGAGTAAAAGAGTTGCATGAGGAATGATAACAAGAAAAATGATTAAAGAAGTATACCGAGAACGTAGAAGGAGAGGCAAGGCTTAATGGACTGAACAGGCAAGGTAAAACAACTGGAAAAAGAAACACCAAGAGACCTGCAAGAACTCCATTTCTCTGGAGCTCCATCACTCAAAGTTCAGAAATTGAACCAAACCCACTGCTCAGATCTCCAAACTGACTTCTGGGTCCTGCTATTCTACCGATAACAAAAGAAATCCAAAATGGGAAACGCTAACTAATGGTTAAGAAGAGTCGACATCCCGTATTATCACGTGAATTATAGGATTCTTGATTCTTTTATATATCACAACACCCTTTATTGTTCCTCGAGGTCTGTGAAAATAAAAGCGAAAGAGGAGAGTTAAGGCATCTCACATGGACACCTGTACAAAAGATGTGAAAGTAAGCTTTCATCATGGAGGTGGTGGTGTCCTTTTCAAGGGCCCAAGAAGAAAGCAAAAAAGCAGGGTGTAATTGCAGCATTTGTACGTTAATTAACAGGAATACGACGTTTACTATAATAATCTATCTTATCTTAATTTTCTTAGCGAGTCTTTGCTGTTTCCTTATTCTTTTTTCTCACAGGATAGCTTGCAGAGATTGGCAGGTGTCTAGGGTCTTTAAGGTTTTCTAGGGATCGGACCGTTGGATAGTTTTCCGTACTTTTTGGTTTTGTCTTCCACTTTCTTACACAAACACAGCCTTTTCCCTTCACTTTCCGTGAGCACCGACACTGCGTTAAGATCAACTTTTGACTCGTGGGAGATTTTCCGGGGACAATGGTGTTTGAGAGTTGGTAGGGTTTGTCTCGTGCTCGTACTAAATCGAAAGCTTTGGGGATCTGTTCTTCAGTTTAGTTACTTGTAAGATGACAAATTGGAGATCTCGTTCAAGAGAAGAAACGTTTAACCTAAATTTCGATTAATTCGACATTTAATCTAAGTTAAGAATGTCAATAAGCCAGGTCGGGCCAGGCAGTTCGTGACTCGCTATTTTGTCATATTATGATATTATTTATTAATTGTTATATTTAAATAATAGCCTAAGTAAAATTGGACTAACTCTTTTAAACTCAAATATATATTAAAACCTATTTAATTAAGACTTAATCTATTAACTTTAGATTAAATCAAATCAAACTAGCTTTAGTTGGATCAAAATTATTATTTCTAATAACAGTAAAGTTTATAATTATTATTATTTTGATTACATATAAAATATAAAATTATATGATAATTTATACATCTAATTCGATGTGCAATATATATATATACGCACTAAATAAATTTCAAAAGCACTAAATATATATACCCACTAAATAAATTTCAAAAGCACTAATAAAATAAACTCAATCTCCACCGTATGAACGTAAACTCAACCTAAATTGATTTTTTTTTTAATTTTAATACAATTTCTTAAATTTGAAAAATTATATTATTTTAAATTTAAGCTTAAATTCAATATAAAATATAGTTAACTAAAATTTTACTCACTAATTCTTAATAAGACTAAATCGTGCCAAAATAAAAAATATAGACTCTACCAAATATAACCCTCGAGGCTCAAATCAAAGGGATGGCTTTTTTGTGTTTTTTTTGGTATAACGGATAAATAAAACAACAAACTACTGTCTTAAGAAAGTAATCGAACGTTGATCATTCCCAAGCAATGCCTTCATCTCTTGACTCGGAGAATCCCAAATGGTTCACCGATGATTGCTAGATAATTCTTAACAAGCTAAAAATTCTACATATGGATTTGCTTCCCTAAGATAAAAAGCACTCCCAATTTTTCTGAAGTAAGAATCTAATCTCTACAACTAAAGTCAAGTATGATAAGGCTGGTTAACAAGAGTAGGCAAGTATGATAAGGCTAGTTATCAAGAGTCACCGCTTCCAAATAATCTAACTCTACAAGGACCTTCCAATATCCCCTGATCTTGGACAAAAAACCAAACCATAACGAATAGCTTGAAGTTCTGCAACCATATTAGTCATATGACCTATAATATTTACGTTTGAATGTTATCTTTTAAGTCTCGATCATTTCTTGTCACCTCGTAGAAATGAGTGATGTCTTTGTATTGAATTTTTAATTGAAAATGTAATTTTAACATTTTGTTAGATAATTTATTTATTATTTATAATTTGTTACTTAAAAACAGGTCAAAATAAGGAATTAATTACAAAAATATTAATTATACAGTCGATTAAAGATAAGTTCTCAAATTGGATGAGAACTAAAGAGAAGGGGCCAAGTTCTTGGAATTCGTTTGGTAAGGTATGTTTAGTAGGAAGGAGACAAAAGGCAATAGAATAAATAATGGTTGGTCCATATCATCAATAGGACCACATTCTATGCCCAAAATTGAAAGCCCTAAGCCTCCTCCTATCAAATACTTGTTTGGTAAGAAGTCTTAATTTAATAATAGTGACCCCAAAACAGTCTATAATGTTAAATTATTGATTTAAAATATATGATTAATAAATTAATATATATTAAAAAGTAATGATAAATTATTTTATCATTAAATTTTTAATTTTTTATTATAAAATAGCCAAGATAAGAACTTATTTTGTTTTCATTAAGTAATTATATAACTTAGGTACTAGTTTAGAAAGACAATCAAAAACTCATTAACTATTGAATAAGGACTAAAGTAAATCTAGTCATGGTTATCATATTTATTTTTATAATTAATTGTACTATAATTTGATTTGATTTATTTTTCATTATAATTTATATATTTTTAAAGTTAAGTTTTATCTATTTATAATTTTAAAATTATATTATAAAATTTAAGAATTTTAATATTATATGGTTTTTAATAAAATAATAAATAGAAAACTAACTATAATGGGAAAAATTGTTGCTAAATAATATAATAAAAAAATGTAAACCACAATGGATATCAATGCTTTTTTTAATCATTTAAGACATTACACTTTTTAATTTCCATTTTGAAAAGAAAAAAGGGAAAATCAACTATGGGCTAAACTTTATTGAATTATCCAAATTGGGCTAAAACTTGCTAAAAGCGAGCCCATAACCTCTTCAAAGAAATTGAGGCCCATCCTAAAATAGATTAGTAGTTCATCAACTCAACTGCCGAAACCTAATCGCCTGCCGCTGAGTAAAAGACATGTCGTTTTCCGTTTCAACCGCTGGCCAACGGCCTTGAATAATCATGTGGACGGTTTTTAATTCATGTTTGGTTAGGGGGAGTGGTGACAATTGATAGCCTACTGAAATGAAGTATTTATCGTGTTTGGTTGAAGAAGATGATACATTGAACTTGTTTTCTATTAATTGAGAGTATATGAAAAATAATAATTATCATAAGGTTATTAATAAAAAGTAAAATTTCTATTGCAAAAGTACTTTTTTACTTATCGATTTTTGCGATAAAATTGTATTTTTCTTCAACCTCCAATTATTCGTCCGCATATTCAAATGCAACATCAATCTTCGAACGCAAAGTGTTATATAATTTCATATTTAATTGAAGTTAATTTCTTCGTATAATTTAATATTTTGATATTTTTTATTTTTATATTTGTGTTTTTTAACTATTTAATTATTATACAATCCTTTCTATTATACTTTAATTTTAATGTTATTTCTTTGGTTATTCTGTATTCTAATTTTAATGTTATTTCTTTGGTTATTCTGTATTCTAATTTTAATTTTATTTACTTATTTATTTAAATATTAACTTATTTATTTTTATTTTTATTTTCATTCATTTAAGCGGATGATTTGAAAACAATAAAGCTCCACGTCTCATTGTTTCGGTTTTTCTAATACGTGTTGCCATTGTTTGTTGTTTCTATTATACTTTAATATTGTATCATTATAAAATTTTCTAATATTATTTATAAAGTATATGAAAATAAATGATTAAATAATATTATAAAATAAATAATATTTAAAAATATTATAATTAAGAGGAGGAAACAGAAAAAAACTCACTCAAAATATTTAAGGAAATTCGCTAGAGCAGCTCACCGCCTTTTAACTAACATCTGTTTAGTATTTCCACAACCTCTGTGTATCTCTCTGATTCTCCGTTGATCGATCTTCGTTACCAATTTTCTCTTCCTTATAAAGTCCAACTCTCTCATCTCTCAATCTCATCTCAACTGGGTT
>JAOTJB010000210.1:2652395-2665185 GCA_027123815.1 Erythroxylum minutifolium | reverse complement strand
GCTCTGAGGATACAAGGCATAAAGGGCAATCAAGAGATGATTATCCTAAGGTCTGCTTTGGCAGCTGTTACACACAGAATATGACCAAAAACTAACAACAGACCAGAACAGTTCTCTCTGTAGCCCTGGATGGAAGCTTCGGTGGAGGGTGTTACTATGTAGAGAAAGTGGTAAAGAAGTGTAGAAGTGTATGTGTGAAGTTTACTTCAGGATACAGAAGAATGATTAGTCTAGGTTGAGTTTAGCATCAGCTGCTTTAACAAATTGAATAACTGCAGATACTAACAGATTATAAGCTAAGAGATTTATGTGTGTGTGTGTGTTTATGTACATGAATTCTAGATATCTATGCCTTTATGATCAAAACTGTGTATTTACGCATAATAATAAAGATTAATTAAAAAAATTTAAACTTTGCTCAATTTTACAATTATAACCCGAAATTCAAAACATGATAATTACACTTTCAATTTTGTTAAATTTTAACTTGACTTGGCTTGATCAACTTTGCTTTCGTGGCTTGTCATGTATTCTAGAAACTCTTAATTATTAATACATGTTAGCTAAGATTAACACAAGTAATAAAGATTAATGAAATAATGTCGTTTAATCATATAATTTAAATGATGTCGTTTTAAAAAAAATGATGTAATTTAATCCTTAAATCTATCTACAAAGTTTCAATGCCTTCACTCTTTGTTTTTAGTTTATTCTCTTCATTTTTGCTTTGTTCTCTTTACGTTCTCACCATTCATTTTCAGTTTCTTCCCTTCATTTTTAATTTGCTATCTCAATGCCCTCAATCTTTTATGTTCAACTTGTTCTCTCAATTGTCCTCACTCCTTTTCGCATTGCATGAAAATGAAGTCAGTCACAAAGGGCTGAGAGTATCGAAAAATGAACTGAAAATGAAGAGTTTGCTGGTGTGCTGCAATACGAGAGTGGCTTAGGGTATCGAAATAACAAACTGAAAAACTAAGGGAACAAACTAAAAAAGAAGGGTGAGTGTGTCAAGGCTGCGTAAATTGATTTAGGAATTATATCACATAATCTTTTTGAAACGATGTTGTTGCAGTTATGTGATTAAACGATGTCGTATCATTAATCTTCATTACTTGTGTTAATTTTAGATGATATATATTAATGGTTAGGGTTTTGAAACACGTGACAATCCACGACAACAAAGTTAATGGAGACATTAAAATTGGCTAGAAATAAAAAAAAGAAGAAAATTTAAGCATTTTATTATTACTTTTTGAAGTTCGGATTATAATTACAAAATTGAGTCAAATTTTAATTTTTTTTGTAACTAACCCTAATAATAATGCCAAAAATCTTTCTTTTATTTGCTTGCATATTTTTTATTTATTTATTCATGCATTTATAGATTACACACACACACACAAAAAACTAGTAATATACTCAATTATCTATCATTTCTCCAAATTTTTAGTACATTGGTAAATATTATACTTTAGAAAAAAAATAAGTATTTTCATGAAAGGTTTCTTACATCAGTGAATTTGACAAAATGTTTATGATAGGAGGGTCCATTGAAATATTTCAACTTAGCATGTTTATATCGACTCTACTGCTACTATTATATTCCAAGAAAATGAAGCCGTGATGTTCATAGCTTCATATGGCTGAGCTTTGTGCGATGCAATGTAAATGAGTTCTTATTAATGAAGTTGACATTTTGGTGAGGAACTTGAAAACTCTTGAAATTTCCAAAACACTTCTTAATTTGAAAAAATTAGATCAGCTTAATCAAAACTTACTTTCTGTTTACATCAATAACAATAATTCAGCTCATGATCGTCAAAGTTGGATTTAGAGAAGATGAAGTAATTGTATAAGCATTAATTCTACAGTCGCTTATGGCATTTACATTGCTTCTTGCTTTGTCTGGCTCAATAATACCACTTAATCCTAGTGAGTTTTACGGTCCTATTGGACCACAAACTTCACAAGCTCAAGCTTAGATTGTCTCTAAACGCCTTCGAAATCTAGCTTAAACCCTGCAACAAAAACCGCCCAAGTCATTGCCTTTCTCTGGTAGATTGCCTGTCTTAAGCTTTCTTTCAAAAAGGTGAACTTCAATAACAGGTCAAGTTGAGAAGGTGAACTAAAAAGTTCTTTTCTTAACTTCTCCACCTACATCTCATCAAACACAAGAAGGGAAGAACTCTGTATAAATACCTGTCAATCAGCTGCTTTACACCCAAGTCACAAGCATATCTTACCTGAATTTGCAGAAGAAGCTAGCATTTTCCATTATCAGTATAATGCCTTCCTTGAAGTTCTGTTTCGTGTCATCTCTGATATTAGCATTATGGTTGTCAGGCATCAACCTAAGCATAGCAGCTCGACAACTTCTGGACACGAACGCAGCCCCACCACCAGCATTACCACTGCCTTCAGCTCCACCGCTGCCTAAGATGACCTTGCCACCTTTGCCTTCAGTTCCACTGCCAACCCTCCCAACTCAGCCTTCTCTGCCAAAGAGTGCACGGCCATCATTGCCTTCAAATCCATTGCCAACACAGCCAACTCAACCAATTCCACCACAGACGCCACTTCCCCCGTTGCCGTCACTGCCAGCGCAACCAACTCTTCCAAAGACCACATTGCCTCCATTGCCATCAACTGCACTACCTACGCAGCCAACTCAGCCTAGTCTGCCAAAGCCTACACTGCCTCCATTGCCTTCTCTGCCAACTCAACCAGCCCTGCCTAAGACCACATTACCTCCATTGCCATCAACTCCACTACCTACGCAGCCAACTCAGCCTAGTCTGCCGAAGCCTACACTGCCACCTCTGTCAAATCCAAGCTTGCCTACATTACCCAGTGCCCCACAAGTAGCTATACCACCAAGACCAATCCCCACTATTCCTATTATACCTTCAATTCCAACTATTCCAACAACAATCCCCGCTATCCCCTTCCTCTCCCCACCACCATCAAATTAAGTCATTAATTCCCCTACCCTATGTCACAACATTATCAAGTCTACTAGCTTATACCATGGTGGTTCTAGATCAGGATCAACCTGCGATATGCACTTATTTGAGTTGTACATGTATGAAATTTGCATTCTTTTTCCCAGTCATTCCAATACTATAGTTGTTTCTGAGATAGCTGATTGTATTCTTCTGGCTGTTGTTATATATTCTTCATTTCATACTATGATTAAATATATTCAAATAAATATAAGCAATGTCAATGCTAGCAGATAGCTCAAACACAGGGAAAGTAGAGAAATACAGCTCTTATGAGATTCACAAACAAACATCAAGATTATTGAATAAAATGATTTTGAAGAATTCAATCATATATTTCTTGACAACACTAACTACTATAATGACTTTGACCTAAAATAACCTCGCTGTATGTTTTTACATGTTCTGGCACCACATTCTGTAGTGAGAATTTTAAATAGGAATATGTCTGCTCAAAACAACAAGATTTTAAAATGACCCTCACAAGATCCTCTCTCTGAACAAGGACCAGCACTCAATGTGCCAGAATATTTAGAGGCATGGGAACCATCAGGATACCCTACTCCACTTTTTCAACCCTGCTGAAGCCATGATAAGAATAGGACATGTGACTTTTTCATCTGGAAAAGATAGCTGCAGCCATCGTACACAATTGTTTCCAAACAGATCTAACAAGTGCTACTTGGCAACCGTATACTGATGTGTATATAAGTTCTATGTCCCATCTTTCTTATCGCTTATAGAAAGTCAATTCCCTGCTACAATTTGTTTTGATAGCATCCTCCAGGATTTTAGCCTGGTCAAAGTCAACTGTAAAGGAAACCATAACAATGCCGTCTTTACCAGTCTCATAGTCCTGTCTGATGTCCTCAGCTTTAAATGATTGCAGCTGTGAAAACCAAGAACCATATCAAATAACGTAATCACTGTCGTGAAAGATTACAAGGTTATCAATTTCAATGTTGTAACATCATGAGGTGGCAACACGACGGCGCTTAGATGGAGAAACTTAAATGATGCAGCTTATCCTCATTGCTATTTTAAAGCTAAAGACCAGCAATGTCCAAATTGTTTAGAGCAATGTCCAAATTTAAAGACCAGCATGTGCATCAAGTTAAAGTAAAAGCTTTCACTAGAGACTCAACTATTTAATTCTAATTCCGGGTAAAAGAGTTATAAGTTTGCACATGTCACATGACAGAATTTAGGATGGGCAAAACATATTTCCAAGACATAATTACCACGTGAAATTTGGAGGACAAATGATTTACGACAGTTGTAACAAGCCAAATGATAAGCAAGAATAAAGGTAAGAAGATTAATAGCTCATGTTAAAAAATCATTTTCCCATATTTTTTATTTTCTTATTTATTCTTTTTGTTGTACTTTGCCACAGCGATTATCTTTACTTCAGGAAAAAAGAAATCCAAATGGACTATAACTTAGATCACCTGATGATGCAGAATTCCAATAAGATCAAAGGGAACCTCCACACCCATGGGAACCTACCAAAAGCAAATGGAATAGCCAATAAGAACACTAACAGCCAGGAAGACCATAAAATGATATTATCTCAAGTCTCAATTAAGCACAAAGGCACGCATGATTGTCTAAACAAAGAATATAAATAAACCACCTTCGATTTCACAAGACATGTCGGGGAATTTCTCAAGCATTCAGATGCCACACCTCCGTAGGCCCTCACCAGTCCTCCAGTGCCTAGTTTGATCCCACCGAAATACCTATGAAAACCAATCACATAAACTCAACACATATGAAAAACAGCCAATAAAAACATCAACCATCACATTATCATATGCAAA
The DNA here is from genome assembly GCA_027123815.1 of Erythroxylum minutifolium. Lineage (NCBI taxonomy): Eukaryota > Viridiplantae > Streptophyta > Magnoliopsida > Malpighiales > Erythroxylaceae > Erythroxylum > Erythroxylum minutifolium. The sequence goes on along the minus strand of JAOTJB010000210.1, from coordinate 2,660,357 downwards.
CTTCAGGGAACCTAAATTCTTTTACCAAATAACATGAAAAGAAAAGGCTGTCGAAATTCATTATGCACCTGATGACAACGACCATAACTCTATCAATCCCAGAAGAAACAATAGCGGAATGTATCGGTTTCCCAGCAGTGCCTGAAGGTTCACCATCATCATTAGACCTGTATTGATCTCCAACCTACTGTTACAAAAAAATCAATACCAAAACCCACTTAAACGAGATACAAAAACCCATAAAGAAAGATCAAGAAAGATCAAAACGAAGCCAAGAAAAATGAAAAGAATTTTAAAGGAAAAAACGAACCTTATAAGCCCAGCAGTTGTGGGTAGCACGCGGATCCTTGACCTATCCAACCAAAAAACAAGATAACCAATGATAAATGGATGGTGGGTTTTGTAAAATGGTGGAATCAACAAAATGGGTTACCTGAGAAAGGAAGGAGAACGCGGATTGTTCGTCGAAGACATGGCCAGCGATTGCGATGAATTTGCTCTTTTTAATTTCTCTTTCGAAAGTGACTCTCTCTTTGATAGTGGTGTATTCACCTGCTGATGCTGCTTTGGAGACCATAGTTCTTGTCTTCGAGACAACAGAGGAAATTGCCGACAGTGCGGCTGAGATACGCTTACGGTGGTGATGATAAGTTGGTACGAGTGGTGGTGATGTTGACGATGATGAGATTGTTGCCACTCGCATTTGGGTTTTTGAGGTGTTTGTAATTTGGTCTAGGAAGAACCTTCTGTAACTAGTCTTCTCTAATTTCACGACAGTATCTCATTATGGATCACAAATTTTGGACCCCAAGTTAAGACAATTTATAGAAATAACAAAACTTGTATTTTATAATTTTTAATATTAGATTTTAAATTTAAAATAAATAAAAAAGAGAAAAATAATGTATAATTTTTAAATATCAGAATAACATTAGATTTTTCAAAATTTAATGAAATTTAAATTATTCTAGTTGACCTAATTTAAACAATCCAAATATTTAAAACAATATCACGTCAATTAACAAAGATAGGTAGGCTAGGACCGACTTACCAACCCTAGAATAGATGAAGATTAAATCTCTTATATTAAATATGATATTCTTATCATGTTCTATTAAATATCATTCACACGCCTTACATAAATATATAAATAAGATTTAATAAAATATGATTGAAACCGAAAAAACGAACAAGAAGAATCGACAGAGAATAGATGAAATGGGCAATGAAGAAAGAAAGAATTGGGTCATTAAATTACCATCACTTCAAACGCTACAGAATCAATCTCAACTCGAACATGAACAAAATGATTGATTGAGTTGATCTAAATCCCACTTGCTCTCCCTAACCCTAATATAACACATCATGAGACTTTGGTGGGATGGGTTAGCCTAAGACTAATTGCTCCAAGTCAATTTTACATGCCGTTACTGTTGCCAAAATTTAGGGTGAAGGGTTAGCTTTCAAGAGTAGAATAGTATACAGAGAATTCAAGATTCCAATCCTTTCTGGGTGCTTATCTCCAATTATTTGCATGCCTTTGTGAATATGCTTCAGGATTTCTATGTACGTCGGAGTCGGACACAAGCCTGTAAGGACTGCACCAACCAGTACCCACCTCACCGAATAAGAAATCAGACAAGTCTCCACTCCTTGTAGACCCCTTGGTGCTTGCAGTGCTGCAAGAACTTGCATCAGAGGAACTAAAAAGTGAGGAGCTCTCACTTGATGAATCCAAATTAGGAACTCCACGCATTTCATCGTATCTCCAATAGTCTGAATTACACAGTTCAATCCTAGTCAATGGATCATCCATCGTCATCCAGGAAGGATATTTACCATGTTTATCTTGTGCCTTGGAGCGATCTGTATTCAGAGTGTGGGAGTTGGACTTTGATTTATGAAGGCTGGCAGGAACTGCTTCCAAGTTCCTCTTCTTAGACCTCACAACATGAGACATTAAATTACTCCTAAATGAAGCAGGGGGTCGTGGAGAGAATCTGAAGACAGCAGAACCAAGAATAAGTAAACATTAAAAACTACAACTTCCATTTCACCCTACTGAGACTCGCTAAATGTTTACCTGGCATAGAGTAGCATATATGCCCCTTCTGATAAGACCATGTCCAATTCTACAGGTAGTACCTGAAATGCACCAATATTCACCAATGAAATTGTCTACATGGAAATACATTCATGGTTGCTTATAATAGATCAAACGTAGATAAAAATGAATACATAAATATATAGGCGTGACTAGTGTTATCTCTATCTAAGAACCAAAGGATGGCATCACCACATCCCAGAATAAGTGCAGTAATTCTCACAACATGCAACATGTCGCGATGTTGACTGCAATATGGCACACGTGCAACATCACTTAAAAACGTAAAGGATACGACAAGCAGTCTTTGGTTTGGACTTGCAGCTTTTGGAAGTTCTTATATCTATCAATAACTTTCTCTAGCAAAATAACTAACTGAAGATTTCTCTTCTTCTATACTAAGGCCAGTGTGGCGGGGAAGCGTATCACTATCACATAGTAAAAATAAGAATTACATTGCGGGAAAAAAATAAAGCTGCAAAGCAATGGAGTATGGGAGAGGAAACTATGTTACATACAGTGCTGTCATTAACCCCAAACCAGTTGCCATGATAATTCTTCACATAGCACACATAATGGCCCGTAGAAGTAGCATTCATGTAATCCCTGTGAACAATAACTCCGTAAAGACTGTATTGAGGAGATTTGTCAATTTTCCCATGCATATATGGAGTCATATCAAGGATCTCGGGGAATTGAACTGACTTGTTCAGTTTCACCAAGTTACCAGACTGAAAACACAAAACAAGAAATATCTTAATTGAAATGTCTAGTAAAGAAGTGCAGCTTCATGTCAATAAATTGCCTTGAGATGGTTTGAGTACAAGACCAACATTTACATCAAAACTTCACCTGAAATCGCTTTAGCACAATGGTGAGTATGTTAGGGGCATCAACCAATTTCAGCTTCTTTTTTGCTCTCACATAGGCTTTGCACCTGAGATAAAACAGAAAAATGAAAATTTGAAATGAATGGAAAAAGTCAAAAAATTGAATTGATTTTGCTGAATTTCTTTCCATAGTCATCAAATAATTTAAAGTTTACTAAGATCTAATTTAATAACATCCACAAGGCCCAAAAATATTTGATAATGTCAGGACAACCTTGGATCACCTTATTACAGCAAAGAGGCAATGAATTAGAACCTAAATGCTTAATATGATACTCAAGCAAAGAATTAAGGGAAAGAAAACTAACCTGCTACAATTATACTTGTTCTCTCCATCCAACACTTCTTCGGCTGTAAATTGAGTAAGGGCTTCTTCGAGAGTTTCAATGTGTCCCTCTATTTCAACTGTTAGATCCATCATCCGTTCAAACCTCTCAGATTTTCCCAGGCACCTCATGCAAGTTATCTAAAAACAGTAGTCAAAATATTAAAATAACAGAACTATGATTTTCAGCCTTGCTTGCCATTCAGAAATTGACCAAAGACAAAGACAACAAACTCACACACAGAAGAAAGTACACTCAACCTTGGATCGAAAGTAACCACCAAAAGTCAGACTAATTAGGGTTGTTTCTTCTCCCAGTGGACCCTGAAATCCAGCTTCCTTGAGACAATTAGACTGCATCATATCAACTGCATACCTGCCATGTAACCGACCAATGCTGTCATGAATATCTTAAAAAGAAATCTAAATCCTTCATGGGGAAACCAATTCATCAAAGCTCACCTCAAAAATTCATGGGCATCTTCTTCCCTCCCATGACCAAGATGGCTTCCGATTTTGTGTATGTTGGATAATATACGGATTGGGGACACTGGTGAATTTCCACCCCTTCCCTTGGCAATCAAATTTTCTAATTCACATACCAAACACCAATCCTTCTCTTGACCTGGAAAGAAGAAAAATATAGAGAAACTAGTAAACCTTCAAGTTTGTAATCCAATAATAATCCAGTACAGAGATCACAAAGAAATCATGAAGGTAAACTTGCATGCATTCGAATGGAGCCCACGAACAAGGTAAACAGTAAGCGGCCGGGTAAATGAAAGGCACTGGAGCACAGCATTAGCATAACAACTGCAGAAATTCAAGGAGAATTTTATAAGTAAAACTGAAGAAGCATGTTTATACAAGTACCTCTTCTCACTTGAAGAAAAGGACATTAGTAACAGATGGAGCCTTTGATCTACTTACAAATGAAGAAGCATGTTTATACCTCTTTGTACTTGAAGAAAGGGACATTAGTAACAGATAGATTCTTTGGTCTTCTTACAAATGAATGGAATATGGTGGCATCCAAATGCATGAACGTTTTTAAATATCAAGATGAATAGTTAAACTCATACATTGCCTGGATTTAGATGTCCTAAGGAAGTAACAGCAATGTAAAGGCGTACGAGTCCACCACAGTATACCTATTCCCACAGTTTATGAGCCCAATTGGATTGAGTTCCACATCGGAAGAATATAGCTTCACAAACAGTTCATATGGGAAGATTATCTGAAAAGGTCAACAATCACATTAGCACCATATCAGTGTGAAAAGCAACTTGCAACCACAAAATCATCTCAGGATATTAGAAAAACCTTGTGATTATGTTGCTCTTTTGAGCCTCTTAACTGCTGCATTTTTTCCCATACTGATTTTCTGCCCTTACAAGCATCTTGTGGATTGTGAGATGAAGCATTAAATGACAAAGATCTCACTTGTTCACCCTTATATAAGTGTGGTTTGTCCTCTCCGCCATTGGTTGTACAATCCAATTTGGCATAGTTTGAGGACCATGAGCTGCTGGAGTGAGGATCATTTACAGCTGACATCCGAGAGGAAGATGCCCTTCTAACAGATTTTTTATGGCCCAACTTTGTTGGCCCATTATTATCAATAATATTGCTATTGCCATTAGGAAGTTGAGACTTCCTGTCTTCCTCAGTATTACTGGTTTTCATCTTAATTAATTTACTTTGTGAAGCCCCACAACTATTAGCCAGCTTGGAATTTTCAGAAGGTTTAGTTTCTTGAATTTCCTTAGCTCTGGCCTTAGTTGCAGGGGGTTTAGCAGTGTCTTCAGAAGGTGTCTCAAACTTGCCGCTGCTACTGGAACCAATATCCTTAACGGGAAGATCAACGACTGGCGATTCACTGTCTGGGTTGTGTGTTTCGGTTTGTTTTCTGGGAGTTGCTATCTCGTTCAAATCACTTTCTTGCTTCATATGCACAGTGACAGCTGGGGGTCGACATTCATCCTTGTGGCCTTGCCTCCAGTGAATTATCTGACACTTGCCAGAACTATAAAAGGCGGAGTTTCGACTAATTAATGTTAAAAAAACCTACTGCAGCTACAAAAGCAATATACAAACATAAACAGGCACTGCCCCAGAGAAAGAAAGATCCTTAATGCTGCAGGATTTTATGTTGGTTATCAGCAACACAATCTAACATGCAGCCTACAAGTAAGAGGCTAACGACGCTCAAATGGTAAAGTACCAGTTAGGTAGGATATAAGAAATCAAATAACCGACAAGTTGTTCTGGACTGCCTTCTTTGGCATAAAAATAAAAGATATTCTGTTAAATGAGTTCTCCTCGAGGTTGTCTAGAAGCTGATAAGAAAATCATAATGAAAGCTTAACTGTTAATTTGTAAATATCTTTCTAATGGCCACAGTTCCCCACTCAGAATCCCCCAGAAAATGAAAACAATTATAATAATAGCTAAAATATTTTACAGCTTACAGCATCCACGTATTTTTGAAGTGTTAAAACCATTCTTCTTAACATTATGCACAAAGAAAGTGAGAGGACAATGGTGCACAATGTTTAAACAATTCAAGAGATTTTAATTCTATACATTAAATAAACATTCATCATTCAGAGTGCATGACAAACTATCCACAAACACAAAAAGCTTTGAAGATAAAATGGTCTAAATTTAAAGTAAAAGCAATGGGCCATCCTTACGGAAATAAGTAAACATGGCATCAAACTAAAATGTTCTTCAGCAGACACTAGTAAAATATGCAATTCCAAATAAAAATATGATCATCTTCAAGCTGTTGGATGACAACCATCAACCAAAACCATTGAGATTTTCTCTCCTTTTCTAGAGTTACAATTCATCCATTGCTATGTAAATTTAGAATTATAACCATGCTAAATTTTTAAATACCATATTCCTCAACCACTTGCAAGGTAAAGTTGCAATTTTTAATCAATCAGAAATGCCAATCAAACAAAATAAACCCCATCGACAGATAAAAGAAGTAGCTACAATAACATTACTTGACATCAAGTAGAAACATCGACAATTAAATACCCAATCTTGTTTAGGATTGCAAAGAACGAACCAGTAATGGACGGACTTGCATTGTGCACAACGGGTAGTGGTGGGACTGAAGCACACTGCGCACTGATGAGCTATGGGCAACGTATAAAACTCATTACTCGCTTCAAATTCAGTCATAGCCGACTCTTTCGACACCAGGTCAACAAGTCGCCTGATCTCCTGGTTCCTCACCACCATATTACGCCACTTGCTGCGTATCCAGAGGCAAAGAACCGCTGCAGAGAGGAGGAATAGGGTTTGGAACCCTAGGATTCCAGTAACAAACATCTAGAACTAACAAACTATCCAGGGCGGAGTACAAGACCAGAGTAGAGAAACCCTAGGATTGAGCTTTTGCAATACATGAATTCGTATCTGACGATGGTGGTCGTGGTGGTCGTGGTGGCGCGTGAGGATCGCGATTGAGAGGGTGAAATAGTGAATGATTGCCGATTAAAGCGCATGTACCAATAGGTTTCTTTTTATTTAAAATTCGGGTTTCGAAATGCTTTTAATAATCTTAAGATTAAATAAAATTTAAAAATAAAAATTATCCTCATTTCATATTTGAAATTTAATTGAAAAATATTTAATAAAAATTAATTTTAAAAATAAAATTATTAAAATAAATTAAACTAAATAATTCAAAATTAAATAATTCAAAATTTTAAAATTAAATCAAAAATCTAATTAGTTGAATTTTTAAATCATTATATTAATGTATTACACTAATAATTCATAAATAAGGTTAAACGTTTATTTACTATGCAAACCTTATAGGAGGTAGTCGTATTCATAGAGTGGGAGATATAAAGCCAAAAGGTCCTATATTTTAATTCTTACTTACATTCTCTCGATCGAGCCTATTATACAGAACTTACCTAGTACAGAATATTTAGTTGGTATGATTTGCAGGTTATTGTATCAATCTGAAAATTTATTCAGTGCGCATCTAAAAGATGGCGACTGCAGGTTCCTTTTTTTTAAAAAAAGTTTATTTACTATGCAAATTTATGCTTTGCAATATTTCTTAGAAAGTTTCAAAAAAAATTTATTTACGCTACATTGACTTACTTTGTTCTATTCCTTAGGTCTGATCGAGGAGCTTCTTCCTCAACAACGCCAGAGCAGATTAGTATGACCCTTATATAATATTGACATGCACAATTCGAAGAATAATGAACACACATTTGTAGCATAACAGATATAAGTATTATATTAGGTATCTTCTTTAACTCTATTGTATTTTTTATTTATTTACTTATTTAATTTTATTTACATATTCTTTTAGCATATCAGTTTTTATATCTACTCTTATAATCTGTATCATTTTTGTCACATTCATATGTGGATCTACTGAAAATAACTTCTTTATTCTGTAAGAGTAAGGTTATGTACTATCAGACTTCTCTAAATTTTGTTTTGATGCAAAACTCTAGCTGAGTATGTCGACGATGACGATGACAATGACGAATATAAATATTTCTTAGACTTATGAGAACCAAATAAATTGTAATTTGTGAGACTCTTATTTCATTGATTATTTCATTTTCAACGGCCTTAAAATGTATTATTTATACAAC
>JAOTJB010000210.1:2621805-2632216 GCA_027123815.1 Erythroxylum minutifolium | reverse complement strand
GCTGATCAAGAAGAGAAATAATGTGAAGGAGGGACAGGAAGAAAACTAGTATGGGAGGGTGACATAAGAGAGATACCTGCAAGTAGCATGGAAAGGAAAAAAGGAAATGAACTAGCATTTTAAAATTCCAGAAGGTGGAATGAGTTAATACATTGCAATAGAGAAAATTTGACATAATCCCAATACCTGAGTTTGGTGTAAGCATCAGACACTCCATAATATGATGCAAACTCAGTCACTAACCACTTCCACGGGCCATGTAGCAATAGTTTTCTTTGCTGAAAACGTACCATTTTCATAGCAACTTCCAAAACAAAATCATAAGCAACAGTTTCTGCAACACAACCACACTGGAAAAAGAAGTTGCTTTATCTTGTTTCTTGATAATGCTTCACATATATTTTATAATTGAAAACTCAGCTAATTTCAGACACAAAATGAAATATAGATAGTAAGCAATGAGACAACGAAAGCTAGGCACCTTCTGATGACTGCTCTCATCTGGAGTTATTGAGTAATTTATGTTCAACTGGATTCTACCAACAACTTCATGATCAGGCTCATGAAAGATGGGCCACCAACGAAGCTTGTTATTCTGTATTTAACCAAAACTAAGAAACTATGCACCATTCTCAAAAACCGATAACATAGTTCAGGAAAAGAAAAAGAAAGATACCGAGTCATCTGCAATAGCAGCAACTTGGGCTTGTACACGACCACAACACTGTCCCTTGGAATCTTGAAGTTCAATGATCAAATCATCCCCAAGTTTTTCAGGAAAGCTGCGCGACCATCCGCAAAAGAAGTTACCCACCTTTGAATGGAGAGAAAAACAAGGGGAAATAACAGGCATGTATAAAGAAAAAAAAGCCACTTACAACACAAGAGATTCACCGGTTCCTGGTTGCACTCTAACTGAATCCTTGTCAGATTGGCTTTTCAACCTCAACAAGCAAGTATATTGTTCTAGTAACAAAAGATCATCATTACATTATAAGTAGGATAAGAAAAAAGGTTTCTTTCACAGGCTTTATTGAAGTAAGACACAATAAATCAAATGTTAATACTTATAATAATTATGCTCAATTCAGACACAGAAATATTATTAATGCAAGTGTTTAATAGTGTGCAAAATAACTGATAGTGCCAACACAATGTTATTGAAAGTGGTAGATGAAAGGAAAAAGAGGGAAAAGAGAAACGAAAGAGAAGAGAAAAGACAGAAACAGAGAGAATGAGGAGAATAGAAAAAGAACAGAGACGAATCGAGAGAATTTGGGAGTGTAGAGAGAAAGGGAGAATGCAATAGGATTCTCATTAATTGCCAAAAACATACAATAGCCGTGGGGGGACTATCATTTGTAGTTACTCATAACACCCTCCAACTAACATAGTAACGGTCTTAACTGCCATCTACTACAAGTACATATTTTCGTATCACACAACATGTGGCTGTTCTTCTTTCATGTTGATAACAAGCAACATAGTACTAACATCTTTGAAATAATTCTCAATTTTTCATCATTTCCTTCTCTATTGTTTTACCACTGGTGCATGTGGTTACTCTTAAACATAAGTGAATGCACTTGATTTCCCCTAACTTGCATTTGAACCCTTCAAGTGAAAGCTTCTCAATAACAACTCAAACATTCAGGAACAAATGTTCCACAAACAAAAAAGCTGTTTAGGTAGCAATCTGTCCAAATACATATTAAAGATATTTATTCCTCTCAAAAGGAAATATTGAAAAAAGATAGTTCACAACCATAAATACATTAATATGATCTCCAACTTCTAATCAAATTAATATCTTGACATACAAGGAATTCCTAATTACTTGTAACCTAGTTTAGACTGCGGGCTTACCTATTGACAATTTTATGGTCGACTTATTAAAAGTCCAAGGATATAGCTTATAGTGGCTCCAAATTTTATTATGGAAGTTCGACTAGTGTGAGGTTGCATACCTTGCACCACTTCATATGACGAGGGACTTGTGCGCAAAGTAGTTGTTCTACTTTTTATGAGCCTTGAGACCTCTTTGATATACTGAGTGCTTGCACGCACATATGCCATGCTTTGTTGTGAGAAAGAACCATTAGGAGGAACACGCGGATTCACACGGACTTTTCGCACTTCTTCCCATCCAGAAAATAGCGTTGAATTCAGATTTGAGATTTTTCGCCGAAGAGATTCAATCTTCATAACGTGTGGATTTAGATATAAAAAGTTGCAGCTATGAGGGGAGTCCAAACCCATTTTCACAGAGCGAACTGCAAAAATGAACAAAAAGTACAGACAGGTTATAAAGATCACAAATTGCAAAAAGTAAATCAACAGTCTATATGCCCTAGCAAGCATGGTACCTTGCACTTTCAGTTTTGCATAATTCTTTTTAGATTTTGGAGCAGCTTTCTGGCTCACTAATTCGACAGAACGCTTTGCTAACAGCTCTTCTTCTGGTTGTAGTAAAATTTGCTGCACACTAGAGTTTTGAACGGAATGAAACCAAATGCAATAGAGGTTGAGCATAATCTATGCAACTTTTGACCATACTCAAATACAAGAAAGCTTGAAGATATCAGACTGGAAATAGATCAAAAGCTTTTCAGCATAGAATCTCATCAGCCAAAACACCACCGCTTGCTGGCTCAGCTGTGCAAAGGCAGCTTCAGCAGCAAGGTCAAGTAATAATACTGAGTTACATAGCCTATATTTTAGCATATAGTGGATAGGTACCCCAAATTCAACAACAGCGTAATAGAAGGATACAAATAGTAGGAAATAGAAACCCACCCAAATGCATCACGCAACAATGCGCATTCCTTGTCCAAGAAGAAGGGAGCTTCTTCTGTGCAACCTTTGGCCCATGAATGTAGACACAGCCTGACACATGCGTCATATGAAATCACAGCACACCATGGTCCTTGCCCACTGAATCCATTCACACAAATTATAAAATGATAAAACTATAGAGCAGGAATTGTAAGACCATGCTTACACTGATACTGACCATCCAATCAGAAATAACAATATCACCAATATTGATATTAGGATCAATTTCAAGTACACAGTCATCATTAGTGAAGCAACGTAACCAACCTTGCATGAAATGTAGGGATGCGAGCAGGTAAAGAACTTGGAGACATAGTTTCTTTGACAACAGCAATCCTGTAATGGATAACATAAATGCCCAAAATAAGTTCACTTCAGGAAATATAAGCATAGAGATTAAGAAAAAAAGATCCAGACACCTTTCAAATAGTTTTGGTTTCTCTGAAACTACAGAACTGGTTGTGTTTGCTAAATGTGTTGTCATGTTAGCACTAGATGTTGAAATTTTCTCAACTTTGCGCTTTATTTCTGCACCAGAACCCATTGGAGGTGCACTGGGCATGTCCTTGTGAATATTTTTTTCTTGAGAGATTCTACCATTGCGAATTTTATCATCTTGGGGAGATGTATCAACTGAGTGAGGCACACCATAAGCCTCATCCTCAGAGTCAGAACCAAGATCCATGTCTGATCCTGATCCACCGTCATCTCTGTAAACAGGTGTGGCTTTTGACACATGAATTGCAGCAGAAGTCAAGTGCCCACTTCGAAACTTAGCTGAAGAAGGCAATCCAAACCCATGTCCATCCTTTCTTACTTTACCAAATGGATCAGAGTTCGGTTTCTCAGTAAGAATCGAATTGAAAATGCTACCTCCTCTGATACCACCCCCCTGATACAGGTTTTGGAAACTTCAATAAGACCAATATAGCAACAAACACTATCTGAAGACAAACTAAAATACACCCCTGGCTAATTAGCAGTAAAGTGAATTACGAAATTCCTCATTTGCTTACATCTCGACCCCATCTATCAGTATACATTGTCTTCAGGATTCTCCTTCACCTAAACCACCAATCCACAATAGAACAATCCAGTGCCGAAACTGAAACACTCAAACAAAGATTGATCAATAAGATTTTGGACATCACTAAAGAAGTTATATCCTCAACGCCCACTAACTAATTACCATAAAAATCAAACCTTTACCTCAATAACAATATTGACAGAGACCAAAAAGCGAGATTCTTTCACACTCTTAAACTGGCACTCCACACTCTCTCTTAATTGATCATCGCCAAACACTAACCACAAAAAGTTCACACCAATGAATCAAAATTACCAATGCCCACTAAGGAACTCACTCCCTGTACGGCCCACAAGATGCACTGGTCTTTTCCTTTGGCCTAAGCAATGTAAAAGACCAAAAAAGTTCACTCCTCGACTATAAACAAGAACACAAAGAGAGAATTTAAGACAACTTAGGGAGACCCAGATGAGAAAAAAGAAAGAAAGTCACTTAAAAGAAATCATCAATGGATTCACTTTGTCTGTAACACAATCACACAGAGTCACCAAACAAAAAGAGAAAAGCAGGAACACTAAAACAAACAAAAGACCAACCTTTGAGAAGAGAAAAAACCAAAACAATGTGAACTTGCAAGTACAGAATGAAGGGGGAGAGAGTGAGAGAATTGGAAGCAGTAGTTTAAGGAAACTACAATTACTTCCTTTTCTTCTTATTGTTCTCTTCCTAATCAAATCAAATTTCCTCCTTTTCCGTTTTTCAAAGACTCTTCCTTTTCTTTTTATGTTTTCTTTTCATTTTACGACTATAATTAAACAAAAACAAGTAAAAATGAGAGAAAAAAAGGATATATATATATATTTTTTTGGTTACATAAATAAGAGAAGATCATGACAATTAAAGAAATATCGTAACTTTCTTAGGAAAAAGAGATAACAAAGGAACCATAATCAAAGGAAGACTAGATTCCATGACAGAAGGAGGTGGAGTGGAAGAAGGAAAAGGACGCTTAACGGAGGGAAACGTATGATTAACGTGTGAAGATGACGTGGCAGGTCAGAACGCGCTCTTTCCCGTAACGGTCGAATGTTGCTGTTTGGTTCGTTATACCATCTCTTGTGTTTTGTCTTTGTTGGGCATGTGCTGTGTTCTACTGCTACCGTCACCATCAACATCAAGACAAGAAGTACGCAGCTTTTCTTTTATTATATTGATAAAATATTAATTTTCTACAACTAATTATTTGTTATTATAATAATTTATTTACTGTCTACTTAATAGTAATTAACGATTATATTGGTACGTATATTTTATAATTTAACGTGATCTTCGCATAGAGCAATATTTTCAGAACCGGAAGTTAAATCCAAAAAATTTAAAGTTTAAAAGATTCAATTGATATTAAATTTACCTTAAATTAAATTAAATAAAATTGAAAATTTTGAAAAATGATGAAAATTTTTTTCTTTACTTATCAAAAATTTAAAATTTAATTAAAAAAAGACGGTTAAATAAAAATTAATTGATTTATCTTAATTTATAAAAATTAATTTGTTTACAAAAATTAGTCGATTTATTAATAAACTGATCAGTTTTTAATAAATTATTAAACTAAATAAAACTGAAAATTTTTAAATTAAACCAAAAATGGTTTTTATAAATCAAGTTTGAAAATGATAAAAACTAAGATAATGTAACATTCAATTTTATAGTTATTGGTACAAGAGAGTTATATATATTTTTATAAAAATTAAAATTATTTATAAGAGGGATAATTTAGTTAGTGAACTAAATTTCCAATAATCTTTTAATTTGATAAATTGTGATAAAAAAATTAAACTCACTTAAAATTTTGGATACTTAATAAGAAACAAAAACACTATAAAACTTATAAATAATAGTTGGTCGAATTCTTTACTTATATTTAAGTTATTTATTTTTTAAATAATTTTTTAAATATATGATTTATAAATTATTATTGCAACAATGATAATAACATCAAGTAAAAATCTCGCGAGACGCGAGACGCGAGATCTTAAGAGGTCTATTAGTATTCAGCTTTATTTTTAACTAGTTGATAAATTATATAATAGGTTTGTAAATTATTATTATGCATTATAATTTGACTTTTATAATTGTAATAAAAAATAAAATTTAAAGCCAATAGGAACATTTAGAGACAACTTTGTAAGAGATGAGAGCAATTAGAAGGCTCCTCCTGGCCCCTTTTTGGCTGCTTTCAAGGGTGAGTGTGGAGCGGGGACTGTGGAGAGTGTGAGCTGTACCAAGAAAAGGAAGTCTTTGAAAGTTATATTATAACATTTCATGTTTGAATGCTGGCCTTTTGGGGTATGGAAGCTTGGTCACTAAGAAAAGTACTTCCTTTTTTGCTTTTTCAGGTCTAGGAATAATTAATTTTCGATCGAATTTGATTAAAAGTTTTAATTTTTAGATTAAATCTTAAATTTAGTTAAATTAATTTTGATTCAATTGAGTTTTTTACATTTAATTAAGATTAGAGTCTAATTATAACGATAACAAGTTGTAATACTTAAATTGAGTCTCTCAAAAGGTCTTATGAAGGGTTAGCATATCAAATATCTTATACAACCACCACGCTTCACTTGTACAACTTTAACGCAATGACACTACGGTCTCATTTTTATATTATATAACTGAGATTCGAACTCGCGATATGTGACGACTTAGGTCGAAATTTGGTTGACTTTGATATTACCAAGCCTCCAAAATTAGATTAAAATTTAAGTAAATGCTATCTTAATTAATTAATTTTTAAATAAATATATATAATTTTATTTAATATATATATTGTTTGAGAAGAAGATATGGAAACTAAACTTTAACCTTTGAGGATTCAGTCATTTTCAACCCTGAAGAATGTTTGAAAATAGCGACTTCTATTACCTGTCAAGTGGTTGTGTACAGCTAGTGCCTAGTGGGGTTAGCTGTGATTGCCCCATCAGGAGTAATTAAAAAAGAGGATTTGACGTAAAAACATAATCAAATTGCACCTTTAAATAAAAAGAGTTAAGGTTTGAATTATAATAAGTAAAAGATATTATCTTTTTCTATGATTTTAGAAAAGTTTTTATTTTTCTAAAATAGTTTCTCTTAAATTATGTTTAAAAACTAATAACAAAATACATATAATGTTAATATTAGATGTAAGTTCTTAAATTTAACTTAAATTAATTTAACGTGACTTAAATAGATAATTTATAAAAAGTTATTAATTTAAAAATGTTTAATTTGTTTGATTTAATATTAATAATTAATTACATTATTGGGTAAATAATATTTAACTAATTCTATATTTCATAATTGTGAGTCTAAAATTTTTAAATAATTTTAAAAAATAGAACTTAGAAAAAACTAGTCTATAAGAAAGTTTGAAATTGTAACATTAAATTTGCCAAAAATTTTCTAATTATTTTATTTTTTATTAAAAATAATATCATGTTTAATCTAAAACAGACTTGAACTCACAGTAATATCTTATAATTAAAAACTCTTAAAACCACAATTAATAAAGATAACAAAGTCATTAAACCTAAAAGGCAAGGATTAATGAGAAATTTCATGAAGCATATGATTTACAATCTACCAAATTAAGAAATTAAAAAATGATATCGTTTTGTTAAATTTAAGTTCTACTCAAAAGCACAAAATTGGACTTAAGCTCGGGTCATAAAGAGCTCGGACTATTGTCATCCCTAAAAATATGTGAATCCTTATTTATCAACACCCTAGGAGATTAAAAGAATGATGTGAACTCAGTCTTCTGCCATCAAAGAAGCAATAATAGCAAACTGAAGAAACATACAAAAAGAGCTATATTCATTTTCTATGACATGTTGCCTTAAACTTCTAGTTATTGACATACTTGTACATAATTTTCTTAAGGAAACCTTCAGTATAAACATGAAACCATATCTAATTTGCCAAGAAAAAAAGGAAGAATAATCACTCATCATCTGAACCAAGGACCTACTGCGTTAGCTCTTCAACTTTGGCAGCCAACTCTGCCCTATCTTTCTGCAGTACACCAGAGACCAAAACACCAGTTAGCATTTGCTCCTCCAAGTGTATGCACACATCTTAACTCACGAGGGCTTACCTTAAAAAGCAAGTAACGTGTGGTAAACCAGACGCTCTAGCCAAGTCCTACTACTTCCATCAACTTGGGAAACTGGAGTCACAAAATCAAGCATTGTATTAAGATAGAGTGATGGAGTAATTAATCATCGTTCCAATTAGTTTCAATAGTAATTATCGAACATTACATACCTAGGGAATGGAACCAATGGCTCCAACAATAGCTGATGCTAACCACAAGGCAATCAAAGCACCAGCACCGTATAAAATAATAGAATACGTATCTTCAGAGTCGAAACCTCGAGTTTCAAATAAGAAAGTTATCAATATTTCAAGAAATAAATATCTACTGATTTCTTCAACTTCGCTGCAAATACATAAAGTAGAATTATTAGCTATAAAACCAGGCACGAAAGCTCGACCATGGAAAAAGAACAGATCAAATGGATCTGGGAAATAATCAGAGCATATGAGGTATCAAAACAGTTTCGTGAAACAAGACTTTAGAGCAACTCCAACCGGACTGCAATTTGCTGAAAATTACCACATTTTCTACTCCAATTGAATTGCATAAACTTGCTGCATTTTGCTGTCACCCCACACTTATTGCAAATATGCAGTTGTTTTTGGCAAACGACATTTTTGTAAGGCAGTTACTCCACACTTACTACAACATGCAGTTGCTGGTTGGAGTTGTTTTTTCTGAACTTACTACATTTTAAAATCAACTGACTGCATTTTGCAGTTTGTGGTTGGAGATGGTCTTAATACCATTACCATATCTGATCTAATAAGCTTGAACCTTACAGAAAAACAATTCATGAAAGAGGACAATAATTTCTGGAGGAGATGTAAGGAAAGCGAAGTGAACGTTTCTTGTAAAATATCACAAGTAAACCCAGATTATCACAGATATGGTGCTCAGGTAACCGCTTATGTTTGATGCTCATCAAGCCTTACATGTATAAAACTTTCGTAACTTTCAGTGACGCATCATAGCAACAAACATGATGTAACATCAATTATTTGCAAAATGGAATATTAAAAGGCAGGCAACTGAACCAAAAGTCTGAATACAAGAAATAGAAAACAATCGGTCCATAACCCAATAGAAAATTGTACTTAGTATAAAATAGGACTCAGAATATATTGAAACATCAGCAAGGCAAATCAGCCATTATGACGAGCAATCCAAAATAT
This sequence comes from Erythroxylum minutifolium, assembly GCA_027123815.1. Lineage (NCBI taxonomy): Eukaryota > Viridiplantae > Streptophyta > Magnoliopsida > Malpighiales > Erythroxylaceae > Erythroxylum > Erythroxylum minutifolium. Next base: position 2,623,038 of record JAOTJB010000210.1, on the reverse strand, counting down.
AATATTCTTCATCGTCCCATAACAGTATTACAGAGAAAGAAAGCAAGGATAATTAACAAACACATTTTGTAACATCAGATACCAGTATGATGGTATTCTGTGTAAGCTTATGGGAATCAGAATTTAAACCCTGGTGTATCAGTATCAGGCATAGTAAAGCAAAATGATTCTAAAGCCTGATAAGATAAAATCGTTAGTCGAACTAATGCTTTTTGACATGAATGTAATACGTAATGGGATCTTAGTTACGCATCTCAGATTAAATGTGAAAGGACAATAAACGAAGAAATGCGGAAAATATCTAATTTCGGTTCTATAACTTCAAACGAGCTTTCCGAAGTTGAAATAAGCGCGAATCTACCGCCACCTTCACGGGAATTGCTCAATGGAACGCGGTAAATCCTTTCTACAATTTTCTCAAAACTTAAACTCTCTTAACGAGTCAGAGAATCTTTATGCTTATGAATGACATGAAGCAACTGCAGGAAACCTTAACCATTATATATAACATCCATATCGGCTTCCCTATCACAAGCCTGATATGGGTCCAGTCCATACTGATCGAGATCTATTTTCCTCCTGAACTTCGACCCACTGACTTAGATTATTTATTGAGCCACTTTATTATCTTTATCCGGATCAAATTACGTAACTTAACCAATAATTTATTGAAAAACTGAAAAATGCAATTAACTATTGTCCAACTTTATGGTAAATGTATAAAATATCCAACATTATCCCCTTAGATAATACTTAATTGCAGTGTTGAATCAAGTTGAAAACAGTTTAAAACTCGGTTAAGTCCCGGTACTATATTAATCGACTAGGTTTAAAAGCAAAACATTTGATCCAAAAGATAACGAAAGTCTATCATTCTGTCCTGCAAAGCTTTTGATACCGAAAAATATCAAACACATGTATCATGTGTGATATAGGTCCAATATAGTTATGCGTACCTTACTAATATGAATGAGGAGAAAATGAAGTGTGACAAACTAAAATGATATCTGCATGAACTAATATGTATCATCTTTGTTCGTAAGTCTCGATTTCTCTAAACTTTATACTAAACCGCATATCCTAAATTGCGTTAGAAAAATTATGTTTTCTATCATTGAATGCTAAACAGCATTAGGGAAAATTTGTTTCCTCTCATCAAATGTTTTTATTTTAAAATGTTTTTATTTTACGTAAAATAAAAACATTTGGTGTTTTGTGTACAAATAAATACGT
>JAOTJB010000210.1:2539799-2552906 GCA_027123815.1 Erythroxylum minutifolium | reverse complement strand
GTTATCAAATGAAAACATAATATATTGTGCTTTGCATATTGTTTAATATACTTTAAATATTATTTATATGCATAAATAATTGTTATTACAGAATAAAATAGAGTTAAAATTAATAAAAGTGCTTTTTATTTTTATGTTGTCAAATAGTCTACTGTACGAAGCTCTTTCAAAAAAGTTATTTTTTTAATCGACAATCAAACAGTCAAATGGCTCCTTAAAAAAACTCTTATAAAAAAAGATCTACTAATAAAAGCTCTACATATAAACCCATCTAAATAAGCACTAAGTAGATATGTAATTGTCTTTAATGCATACATCCATAAAAATAAAGGTACATTTCGTGTAACTTAAGATACTCGTAAATACATCCATAAGAGTAGGGTTAAATACTAGCAGTCCAATCTTCAATATCTTTGACTCCAACTTCCAAGCGGGGACCAATAACGCCACACTTGTTTAGCCTTCCATTCAATTCCACAACGATTTTTCCAGCTCTGTGATCGTAACAACACAACCAAATGTCCCTTTAAGGGAGCCCAATGAAACCTTGTCTTTTAACTCTTTTGTTTTTTCAAAGGTAGAAAACACGTTTCCAGATCTCATGTAAATACAGTAAACAATAAATGCATCATCACTCCAAAACTTTGAGGATGGTCCACGAATTAATGTTATCCATTATTAAAACGAAGAATGACTTCTACAAATTGTCAGATTCAAAACTTTTTGGACTTCCACGTACATGAAAGCATCTTTCCAGAAAATTTCAATTCAAACAATTCACCTTTACAATTATAAAGATAAAAGTCGACGATGAGGAGTTGGCCTAATGACTTTAGCTTCTCACTTAAGGCTCTCTTTTATATGAGGTCTTGAGTTCGAGTCACGTAAAAATGATCCTCTAGTCTCCTGGGTAAAGCTCCATGATCGGATCAATTACAGACGCCTCGCTTTCAGCGGCAGTGTGGGAATTGAAGCTACTCGAGAACCTGAGGCTGCTGGGAACCTGATGCTAAGTGGGGCCAACGATCAATCAGCAGTTGACCAATCAAATATGTGACGGCTCCTTGTGCGCAGAAGTGTACAGGCTACGTAGGAACCTAAGGGATCTTGAGGTTCCAGATTTACATCCTCTAAGATTTTTAAGGTGAAGTTTTAGAGGCTTAGGATTAATCCGACTAAATAGAGATACCTAATGTAATTAAAAAAAAAACATCGTTTGTCCTTATGTTTTTAGTATGGTGTGGACCCAAAAACTACGGTCTCACTGCCACTGGGAAGGTGGGTTTTTGGTGGGTGAAGCTTTAACACATCTCTTGTATCTCTGTCTCTGTATGTCTCTCTATCTCTATCTGACAAACATCACAAAAACAAATAAAGAATAAAAGGGTATCCGAGCTTAGTAATGTTTGTACCTGCAGAGTTGCCTGGACCGAGGAACTGAATGTTGACGGGACGAGAAAATAGAGGTGACCATATGTAAGAACACGGACTCCAAGACAAGAGTTTTTGTGAGTGTGCGTGGTGGTTTAGTGGATGGTTTTGTGTGTAAAGAAAGTAGGTGTGGGTAAAAGGGTGATTGGTTCAGAGATCTCAGAAGTAGATGGCAACAAAAAGATCAAATTTTTTAAGGGAGTGCCCATTTAACTAATAACGACAAGTTAGTGATGAGAAAAGGTTTTGAGTAACCCAATAAGTGGCACAGCTCATGTTAACCAACAAGGAAGCCGTGGAAAGGTCTAAAGAGAACAGAGTTTCAGATGGCTCTGTAAAATATCTGTAGCAGTCAGTCTTAGTCAGGATGCAACTGGGGCACAAAAAGCTGAGAGCTTTGGCTTCGTTTAGAACGATGATTGATTGCTTACAAGTTAAGTAAGGGGAAAGTGAAGACTTTGCAATTTCCCAATTTGATGCAATGCTTGGCTTGATGGGGTCAGATTGTTGTTAAAGAAACAGAGGAATGGTGAACGTTGAAAAAGGGTTAAAGAAACAGGGGAATGGTTAAAGAACAGGGGAATGCTACACTATATAGACCATTGGTTCAACTCATTTAAAATTATTGACTCGTCAAATAATTTAATTATAACACGTAATTTTTGATTAATTGAGATGCTTGTTAATCGTATAACCACTTTGGTAACGAGTTGTACGTCGTGTGAAAATTTCATTTAGATATTGGATAACTAGTTAGTCTAAAATTCACTTCCTTTTAGACTAATGTTATTTAGATATTAGGTACTAATTAATTGCAAGAGTTGTATAAATGAATGAGAAAATTCAAGATAAACCAGAAGATGAGTTTGACCAGTCAGAGGCTTCAAACCAAAAGTGATACCTTATCATGGTGTCATGTGCATAGGAGCTTGCAAGGACATTTTTTACTATTAGCTGCATTGATCAAGACAAGTAGACAGTAGTACCCAACATGGGAATTCAGAGGAGTTCAAGCATCTCAGGCTCCAAAAGAGCAATTTATTTCTAAACTAACATCAATCGTTCACCAATCACGAATGAGTTTCTGTATTAGAAGACAACATGGTTCATTGTAATGACTGCCGAATGAATTATAAACACAGACATAACATGTTAAAAATCAATCCAATATAGAGATAGATTCCAAGTAGCAACATCATCTCCAGTAACGGATTCTTTTAATGAGCGATCGAGCTCCGTTCAAGATTCTCGGTTAAGTATTATTATGAATTTGCCAAATAATTTCAAAACTGGCACTGTGAGCTACTATACACTGAAGAATTTTTGTCCATTTGGAGGAGGAACTCCTTTATCCTCCTTGTATTGTTTTGGTAGTTTGTGGTGAACAGACTAGCTAAACTGGAGTGCTTCTAAAGTTGGCAACCTATAACAACGGAAGTCATTGAAGCTTGAGTTCCTGACCTCTTTGGCATTAAAAATGAAGATAGTTTTGACAGTTAGACGAAGTCAGGCTGGCCGGTTGAAGTTAAGCAACGATGCCACATCCGGCTGTTAGGGTCGACAGCCCTGGGATAAGCGATGACTTCAGGGATGGGAAAGTAGACATAGTGAGTGTTGCATAAGCCTACAGTAATTCCACTGTAACCAGCAAATGCACCATGGACCTGCCAAAATCCACAGTCAAGTCAGCTTTAGTAACAATAGAATAGCAACAGGTCACTGTTCCCGGGATTTCAACTAATTTCAGTCAGCTTCGAGAAGTCTTGAATTGAAGGTCACCCTATGTGCTAAGGAATACATCCAGTCAAATTTTAGTTCTTTGGTCATGTATTCAAATACAATTCTATATTTCTCTCCACTTCTTATAAAACAACTGTTCTGGTTGTCGATTTTGGAGGAGAGGAACTAATAAGGCCAGGAAAGCTATGTTTGAGCATTACAGGCAAGTTTCAATAGCCAAAGTGTTTGAACAAGTACTCGTGAATAAAACACTCCCTATTAACCGTGTACCTCTGTGATGTGGCTACTTCGGCCGTTTCCAACATAAATTTCGTACTGCAAGCTGTAAAAGAAGGGGAGAAGTAAGTATGACTTACAGCATTCTGCCCAAGAACAGTGCATAAAATTCCATCAGAAGCATTTGCACGGCATGCACGAATCATGTATGTTGGATCAATATACTTCACATCAGCATGGATTCCAATCTCCCTGAAATATTTTTTCGTCTGGCCGGCAAAACAGCAAAGCGTCAACATGTAAAAAGATAAAGCTTTTGAAAGAAAGAACCCCAAACTTAAACTGACAATAATCTGAAAGCTTCTGTTATTTAGTTGATTCAATAAAGTGGCATTTATATTCTAATAAAAGGAAAGACTAGCATATAGAAATGTTAAGACCAAAGTTCTGGGACTAGTACATTGCCTTTAGATAACAAGACTAACTCCAGTTCTAGTAATATGTTCCCCAGTGGAAAAAATTTGCCTATTTGGCGAGCAACTATTAGACAAAACAGACTTCATTCTTTTGATAAAATTCACCAAATTGTCAGGTGTTACTGGCATCATAGATAACCGATTTTCTAGTAAACGAAACTACTAACCTCTTGTTGGATGTGTACACCGATATCTCCGAGTACAATGTTTCCAGATGCATCTTTAGCATTAGTTTTCTCAACAAAATTCTGCATCAAGTGTCATCAATACTCTCCTTTAGGAAACAAGACATAGCAACACAGAATCCGTCAAACACGAAAGACCCGAAACCAGCAGCTTGTCAGAATAGATAAACAAATATGTTCTTGCAACCCCCTATTCCAGCTATATTTGTAATTCATGTGAGAGAGATTCCAATCAGGTATGACGAATCAGAACTATAATAAAAAGTATTTAGGGGAAGATAGGAAGGGAAGTCTACAGGTTATGAGCGAGGAAAGAAAAAGTTTTCAAATTGGAGAGAAAAGAGACCTCTAAATTTTTCCAACTTCCCTGCTTCACAATCATGTAGAAAATGCTTGCTCAATCATTGTGGTAGGTGAAGTTATAAAATGTATAATGGTGAATCATTTAGTAATTTACCCAAAAATGTACGTGTCAAGAAAAATAATAACATAAAGAACCTGTCCAGCTCCCTCAGCTACACAGAGCACAGCCGATCCCTTTGTCTCAATTAGGTATTTTAGATATTTCAGAACACCATGAGGACTGTGCAAATGAAATGGCACCTAAAAATATGCAAATAACAATTACAGTAAGCAGGATTTTAAAAGCAAGTTTAAATTGTCTCAAGGTTCAAGTACCTCAGGTATTAAGCATATGTCAACTTGTCCGCTGGCTAATGCTGCGTGCATAGCTATAAATCCACTGCTACGGCCCATCAGTTTCACAATGCCGATACCATGGTAAGCACTATGTGCCTGTCCAACCAATTTAACATTGAAAGGGACATAAAATATGTTTTAAGTTAGTAACAAAATAGTAAAAATCAGCTCACCTCAATGTATGCAGAATTTATTGCTCGCTGTGCTGCTTCAACAGCAGTATCAAAGCCAAAAGTTTTGTCCATCAACAAAATATCATTGTCTATAGTCTTTGGCACTCCAACTACAGCCACCCGCAACCTTCGTTTACGACACTAAAACCACAAATGAAAAAGAAATAAGTACTTCAGAAAACTATACGGAGGACATGAGAAAGTATCTCTAATTCTAGGATCTACTCTTTATAAGATCTCCAATAAGTGCCCAGAAATCCATTGATGAAGCAATTATCCAGAATGAGATAATATGCAAGTAATATCATTTCGCGTCAACTTCAAGAGGAATGAACTTCATCCTATCAAGTTCATGCAACTCCACTTCCATGATAGTGTGAATACTAATTTAAACTACAACTCAGTTGCAACACAAGACCTCTTCCCTAACTTACAGCTCTCAACTCAGATTTTGTAGGCAATGCAGCAATGCTATACTTTCTGTTCCCATCTTTGCTCATTCTGTTATGTTCTCCTGTCAAACTTAGTGTATTATCTTCAAACAATATAAACACCCAAAAGTTTCATCCTTTACTCTATCCACAATAGGGCACAAAAGAGAAATACTTTAAAAGATCGTTCCTTTATGATAAGTGACAATGGAAAACAGTAAAATGACAGTCTGAATAACCTCATTATGAATTGCATTGGCTCCGGCATGTGTACCATTCCCACCCAACACAAAAAGCATGTTGATTCCTCTTTCCTGCAGAGTTAAGGAAAATGAAAATCAAGCCACTTGAAGTTCTTTCCTGATACAGTTGTATTTACCAATGAAGTGTGCAAGAGTTCAAAATCTTAACAAACAAAAAAGGACTGAATACCTGCATACTGTCTACAATGTCACTAACGTCGGGCCCTCCTCGTGAAACTCCTAGCAAGCTTCCACCAGATAGATGGATATTTTGAACCACTTTTCTTGATAGCTAAAAGTAAGAGAAAATTCTAAAAATAATCAATTTCAAATTCATAAAGAGAAAAAGGTTTTGTTTAATGCTTCACCAATTCTTCTGCAATTATGATAGAAATATAAAAGAGCAGTATATACCAGTATCTCATTTAATTCCTTGTCAGAAAATCCACGATATCCAAAAGGAATCCCCACAATGTTTTTGACACCATATATTTCAAGTGTGATGACAATCTGCTCCAAATAAACCCCATATATCAGAAGGAGATGGAACTTTAAACACTAAACATGTCATGTCAACCTCCAAAGAATGCACAATTTGCAGTAGAAAAGAAAAAAAAAATTGTCTAGGGAATGCAATTCCTGCAATTAGTTTTCATCAAGAATTTTGATGAGTATAAATAGAGGGTTGACATGTACGCATACTGACGTGTCTGATCACATCGTTGAGGCCAGGGCACAATCCACCACAAGTAACAATTGCTGCCTTCACTTCTTCTGGTTTAAAGTATATTTTCTCCCGAGGGCCGGCACGATGAACCCTGTAAGGATTTCAGGTCATATCAGTCACATTAGAAGATAAAAATTGTTCAAACCTGTTCATATCATGTATAAGATTCACAATTACATGTCCTCTCAATTAAAAAAACCTGACAGAGAAGGATATTTACCATTGTTCAACCCAACTACAATCAGGATCAATGCACTCAGCTCCAGCAGATGTGGGAGATGAAAAATGTATGACCTACATTAGGGAAAGATGATGTCCATCAATAACTGCTATTACATTGATCGGTTGACCGAAGAAAAGTCCCAACTTTCTTGTAATGGAGCTTCAATCTTCAAAATTTTGGTAATGCAGCCCTAACAGCCATTCATGCTTGACTTGCAAATATTGGGAATTAAACTTCCATATTGGTCATTCTTTGGATATTATTATCTAGTTGAATGTTAATTAAAACTTGAGAATTTATACTTCAGAAGAGGACACATAGGTTCTGATGACGGGTCACTGAAAAATGGGGAGCAGTTGAAATGAAGGGGCACATCCAACACCATTTCATAGATTTGAAAAAGAATAACTAACTACTAGTTTTTTCCCATAAGGATCCAATATGCATGCAAAAAGAACTAAATCTTCGGGAACCAAAAACCCAAAATTTAGCTCCAAAAGGCCGTATGACAAAGGTCAAAAACATACCTTAAGAAGCACCCTATCATTGTTATTGATATATCCATGCCACTCCTCATCAGAAGGATAACCATCCACAAAATCTTCCGTCGGAGTCCTGTGAATTTAAAGCAGTTAGGCTTGTAGGATCTCAATGAAGCAAGTAAATCTCTTCTTTAACAAAATAATGCCACAATAAGAAACTTGCACAGAATAAGGTCTAAGAAAAAGAAGATAAAGATATCAAGAACAAAGCAGAACTAACACTTTAACAAAATAATGCCACAATAAGAAACTTGCACAGAGTAAGGTCTAAGAAAAAGAAGATAAACATATCAAGAGCAAAGCAGAATTAACACCTCAGTTTCCTCCTAATTTAACAATTCAAACTAAATCACTAAGATTTAACAAAATCAGCTTCGCTAAATAACTAGAAGAAAGCTAACAATTCAGTATGATCCCATAAAAAGCTCTTGAAAACCCAGAAAGTGAAGAAGCAAACAAAGCTACAAAATTCACTCAAACTAAACCACTAGTCCCTCCACAACCCACAACCCACAACCCACAAACCAACTTTACTAGCATCACTCAACAGAAGCAAAAACGTGATTATCATGATCAAACAGTCACCTCATTTTGAGACAGAAAGTGGAAGGAATGGACTCAGCGTCAGGGAAGACATCCGTCAAGTGAGGGATATTAAACCTCCTCTCGAAATCCCTCCTGTAATTGTCTTTCCAACCCGGGTCGCTAAATTCAATCGCCGTACTCTCGCTCCGACCATGTGCCGAAACACGACGACCCTTCACGCGGGAACTAGGACATGCAAAGCCAAGGGATCCCCGGTGCCGTAGAGGAAAAGCCAGCTTGAGGCAGCCAAGGGAGAAAGTGACGGCAGGCGAGAGAGTGTCCATGAAACGGTGGTTCTTTTCTTCTTCCTTCCAGTCTCTTTACCAGTGCGTGATCGTTGAAAAGACAAAGTGTGTTCCTCGTAGGCTCAGAAGACCGAGGAACAGGAACAAGGACATGTTATGTCTTTGTGAAGAACGGTTAGTTCTCAACAAGAAACTACTTGTCGTTTGCTTCACTGGTGCTAATGAATTTATGACTCGGTCTTTTTTTTTTCATCTTCTTTTGTATTTCTTAGTTAGGTTTTTAAATTTAGGGATAATTATTAAAAAACTCAAAATTCTTTAATTTTTTAATTATAATTCGAACTTTAAAAAGTAATAATAAAATGTCTAAATTTTTATTTTTTTAATTCTAGCTCAAACTTTAAAAAGTAGCAATAAAATATTTAAAATTTTAATTTTTTTCAATTCTAGCCCGAATTTATCGGTTGCTCTCCCGATACCTTCAATCATTTGTTTTATATTTGTTCTTCTGACTCATCAAACTACTCTCGTACTACAGCATACTATACCAGTAAGTTTTTTATTTTTAGTTCGTTCTCTTGATATTCTTAGTGTGAGGGCATCGAGACTACATAATTTGAAAATCAAATAGTGAGAGCTTCGGGAAAACAAACTGAAAAAAAAATGAAATCAAAGCATAAGGTCATCGGGGCTACATAATCTGAGTTATGTCATTTTTTAATAACAACGTAATTTTAATTATGTGATTTAACAATATTGTTTTATTAATCTTCATTTGTTATGTTAATTTTAGTTGATGTGCATTAATAGTTAAAATTTCTAAAATATATGGTAAGTCACATCAACAAACTTAACGAAAATACTAACATCGGGCTAAAATTGAAAAAATTGAAAGTTTGAGTATTTGTTTGCTATTTTTTAAAATTCGGGCTATAATTGAAAATTTTTAAAAATTTAGACTTTTTATTGCTACTTTTTAAAGTTTGGCCTATAATTGAAAATTTGACAAAAGTTTAAGTTTTTTTTTAGTAATTAACCCTAAAATTTAATAGTAAAATAGGCCCACATTTTTATTTGATTTGTTTTAAAAATATTATAATATTATAATTTCGGAAAATATTTGTATTAATACTTATAATTGAGTTTATAACTATTTGATTTGATTTTAATAATTATTTCCATTAAAATATTTCAGTAGAAGTTTTATTTTAAAATTTTTCATAATATTTAATTTAAAGTAATAAGTATGAAAAAATATATAATTTTTTTTAATTGTATTCATTTGAACCCAGAGCAAAATATTTTGTGCCGTCAAACGTATTGTGTGTACAGGTAACAATTTATATATTTGACTGAGTCTACGAGGACTACCAGTTTGTCACCAACAATACAACATAATTGGGTTTAAAATTTTATGAAATAATATATATTAGAGAAATTCCATATTAAATAAGCATCAAAATGTTAAAAAATTTATAAGTGATAAGAGTCAACTATCCAAATAACTACTTATAGTTATTTTGGCAATAGTTAACCCGAGCTCAATTTTAATATGATATCAGAGTTGATGATTTGGTCCGGTTATCACTACGTTTATTTCAAGTGATAATTAGATGTCAAATACTAGTTGTATTAAGGGGGAGTATTAGAGAAATCATATTTTAAAAGTTTATAAGTGGTAAGAGTCAACTATTCACATAACTAGTTCTAGTTATTTTGGCGGTTGACCCAAGCTCAATTCTAATAATATATACATAATAATTTAATAAAATACTCAACATTTTCTAATTCAGATCAAAATATGTATTCCTATTGAAACTTTATACATAACTGATAACTTTTGAGTAATATACATTATATTCAAATTTTGAGCTATTAGAACTTGGGAATTACTTCAATTTGAGTCTTATATTTAACAATTTATTCTGTATATATTCTAAAATTAGTGCTTTTTTCGATTATCAAAAGTTACGATAAAAAAACTCTGAACTGTCTAAATTTTTAGTTCAATTTTTAACTTTTTAATTCAATTTACTTTAATAACTCTTACTGTTAAAAACCAATTAATTTATTAATTAATCAATAATTTTTATAAATTAATAAATTCTTATAAATCAAAATAATTCAATTAATTTCATTTTGATTAAACTTTAAATTTTTCTACATATAAAAATGGTCTATTTTAATCACATTTTAAATTCTTTAATTATATTAAATCTTTAACCAATTCTATAATAATCTAATTTTGATTAAATCTTTTAACCCTTAAATTTTTTGTTTTATTAATTTAACTTTTAATTCGATTTTTAAAACATTACCTATAAAAGATTTTTCGTGTTAAACGAATCGATAGCTACAAAAACTTTGGCGTCTTGGCTTTCAACTATGAAGGCCAAAAGCCCGTTGTCGTTTGTAGAATTGAAGCCCTTCGGCTTCAAATATGTGACCATGATTTTATGATCATCATAATATATTATTTTTATATATAATAATTATATTAACCATAAATATCACTATTCCCGTCTTTATTCATAGGCAACGAGTTTATATATGCATTCACGGAAGCTTTTTGTGTTTATTTTAATTTTTGGTTCAATTTATATATGAAGAAAATGGAAGATTAGAGTGAACTTATTTATTGAATATTCTAAGAATAAATGATAGTAATAATAATCGATAGGTTTGAGAGATTTATGAATTCCAGTAAATTTTCCTTTGTGATTGCCTGAAAACCGCAAGTTACCATAGTCTTGGAGTTCTTGTCTTTCCTACGAAGTGGGAACTACAATTTTGGCTAACTTCAGCCGCACAAACAATAGACAAAACATATTAACGTGTGCTCTCCTTGAACCAAACCTTGTATTCCTTAGAGTGCAATTGTCCAAGAACTCACATCAAACATATGCGTAACGATGGCCGATATTGATTTTGCTTTAAGGCCAACCCAGAGCCTAAGCCACCATTTTTGTTCCTTTCAAGTAAAGCACTACTACGTACGTTATTATTAACAAAACTTTCCCTTTATTTGATATTTCTCTTCATGGCGGTAGAGACATTTGGGGACTGAGCTTGAATAAGTCAACTGAATTAACTTCCCTAACTGTCATTTATCCTTGAGACATCCCTATCTTAATGTCCTCTTCATTACAACTGTTGTATAGCCCTCAGACCCACGAGTCCAAATCCTTAAAACGATTATATATTAATGTTTTTAACACTTACACAGCACAAGAACACGAGTAAAACCATAAGGTAGAAGGAGGACCGGCAAGTTATTATCTTCCTAGTCTTGATTACAAGTGAAATCTTCTTCGTTGGTGTGCAGGTTTCTCCATTCAGCCTCTGTATCTGTTTTGCTTACATGTTCTTCTTAGGGTGCTTTCTTTTCAGTTAATGGTAGTCAGTGAAACCTTGTACAGGTTGGTCAGATGATGGGAGACACGAGTCATATAATGTCGAAAGACGAGCTGAAGATTCGAGGAGAGCTGGAGATGGATATAGAGAGAGATTTGGAGCAAGAAATTAAAGATGGAATATACCATCTGGCGATAAGATTGCACCACCTTTATCAGCAGCAGAAGGAAAGGAATGTAAGAGAAGTTTCAGAATCAGGTACTGATAAAGAGAAAAAGAACAGAACATTCTCTGAAGTAAACATAACCATAAAACTGGAGGGTGGAACCAAGGTTGAGATAAAAGAGAGCAAGAAGGAGATTCCTGAAAAGGGTAGGCCAAAGACAAGAAGATCAGATCATTTCCATGGCGTCATAGCTAGTAAAACCAGCAAGTTTGATTGGGCAAAGAGTCTCAGATCATAATCACTTGACACTGGGCTAGGCACGAATAATCTTAAGAAGTTAGACAATAGCTGTTCGAGGCAGCGACAGTTGAACGTAAATGCTGATGCTAAGGGACCCGAATCCGGTTGGAAATATTAGGGAGTGATTAATTACATTGTATTGCTTTATTATTATTATTATTATTATTATTGTGAAATGTTATTTATTTACATGTGAAACAAATAAATTGACATGTTTTGGCTGTTTTGATTCGAGTGATGACACATTATGGACATTATAAATTTTTTTGATAATTTTGAGATTTTTTTGGTTAAGGAGTAGTAGCCAAAATTAATATTTGAATGTATTTGTATATAGGTAAGTCCTAGACAAAACTAATTTAGTCTACACTCTAATTGGAGCGAGTTTCATAATTTATTTATACAACAATAACAGCAACAATTCGATAAAAGTCCCGTTGATACGCGATATTTAGAAAGGTCCAGTAATATAAAACATTATTCCTAATTAATAAAGAAACTATTTTCGATAAATTCATATTATATAGATATATACACACATAAAATAAATATATAAAAAGGATAAAAATAAAATAAGTAAAACAAAAAAGAAGACAAATAAATTAATTAACTAAACAAACCATTACGAGAAAATATTTAGGCTAAATAATAATATATAAAGGCCAAATAACTAAAAGGGGAGTACTGTATAATAAATGTTTAGGCTCAATATAAGATATAAGATTAAAAGAAATTTATTTATAATTAGTATAAAAGGGCTTTAATTATTGGTTGACTAATTAAGCATGCATACATAATACTTATATGTGATAAACCAAGTTTTTTTTGGTAAATATAGCTAAAATTAAATAAAAAAATCAATTAGAGGGGTAACAACTTCCAGTAAGCCGACTCTCAAAATATTAATAATTACATCTTTAAGTAAATATTAATAATCCAATTTATCAAATAGTCCTTGTTCGTACCAAAAATGTTAAGCGATTTCAAAAATCTGTAAATTTGATTTAGGGCGTATTTGGATAACAGCTGATCAGCTAAAAAATAGCTGGTTGACTCAAATCAGCTGGTTGACTTCACAAAGAAGCTATTTATGTTATTTGGTTATCAGCTGGTTGGGTTGGCTGATTCAACCCAACCAGCTGAATTTCAACAAGCTCCCATAGAGGAGCGTTTTGAGGGATCAACCGATATTTTTAACGTGTAAAGTCGATTTTGCCCCTTGATGGTTAACTCATTTTGCCGTCTCATTTGTGTTGTTTCTGGAGTGTTCTTGCTCTTTCCTTTGTTCGGATCATCTTCCATCTTCTTTCAATCGTCTTCTCCCACAATAATCGTCAATCATGGCAACGAATGGTAAGCCCATAACTCAAAT
>JAOTJB010000210.1:2527328-2538933 GCA_027123815.1 Erythroxylum minutifolium | reverse complement strand
ACAATTTATTAATAATAATACAAAAATATTATTATTATGGTAAGGTTAAATAATATAAAAATATTATTAATTATATATAATTTTTGTGAACCTTAATAAATGAGTCTAGAGAAAAGGAGGTTACGATTAGAAGAAACAATTGATATTAAAAAAATTGTTGAAGGTATGTTAGGTAGTATGTTTTTATTAATTTACGTTCCATTCTAAGCCTCCGAATCGAAGGTTTTTTATTTTCACTATTTAAGATGAAATGAAACGTAACATAAAACTTTTCGCTTCCATCCTATTTTATTCTATTCTATTATGAAATTCTCAACCAAACAATAAATATATGTTACATTCTATCATATTTTATTACCAACTCTTCAACCAAACAATACCTTAAGTAAGTAATTTTTAATAATAAAAATTATTGAAGCGAACAAGAAAGGCTCTTAGAAACGTTGGATCATACCCAACAACACAAAAGATTACTGCTTCAGTACCAAGCCCATTGTAAGCCATTGAAGACTGAATTCGTCACTGTGGGCTAAACCCTGAGGGCCATCAAGCTTTCAACATTCAACCTTCTGCTAGGACCCTCGAGGATCTCCTACGGGCTTTAACAGTTACCAGTTTGGATTATTATAAATTTTGAATTTAAAATTAGTTATCCATTTTTTATAAATTATTAAGTATACACAATATTTTATAAAATATAGATTCTAAATAAATCGTTTAATAGATGAATAACTTAAAATTTAAAAAATGAATTTAATTCAATTTAATTGTAATCTAATTTTAGCAAGAAAAGAAAAAAGAAGGTATACGAAATATGTCAAAGTGCTCAAGATTCAATCCTCAAGTACATGGTTAAGATCATGGAAGCATGCAAAGGACAAGGATTGGTCTATGGGATAGTGTCAGAGACAGGGAAGCTTGTAACTTTGTGATGTCACAGTTTACGTCAATGGTGGAAAAAGACTGTCCGATTTGATACAAATGCTCCTATAGCCATTGCCACAAGCAAGCAAGCAAGTAGGTTGGATTCAAACTCGTACATGCATCTACTACGACTTGCAAGACACTACATAGAGGCCAACAGGAGTCGATATTTGGTGGGTTGAGCAAGGATCTTCTTCCCAAGAACACGGTCCAACTCCTTACAAGAAACCACAGAGTCTCAAGAAAGCTTGGAAGGGGAGTGTTCTGACTGCTGTAATAAAGCACATGTTGTCTGAAAATGGCTCGTGTGAGAGGATTAGTTTGTAATTTTGATCGTATTTCTGATACAGAACAGGCCTAACTGACTAAAAGATTAGTCTAGTAGAGAGAACTATGATGCTCACTGCATCAATTCCTTCCACCGCGGAAGGACATGGATCCTACATGTAGTTCGGGTCACCTTTTACTAGAGGACTGTCTCAAATCAACGCCTCAGACTCGCGTACACCCACATGCATGAGAGCCTGACTCTGACATCAAATGATGTAGACTAGGCCTAACTAACTAAAAGACTAGTCTATTAGAGAGGTTTGTCCAGCCTACATATAAGGTCTTCTCGACTAATACTCTCAGGCGATGTAGGACTATGATGCTCACTGCATCACTAAATAATGCAGATCAGATTTAACTAACTAAAAGATTAGTTTATTAGAGAGGTTTGTCTAGCCTACATATAAGGTCATTTCGACCGATACTCTCAGGCGACATGAGGTTATGATGCTAACTGCATCAATTTCTCTTAATTATGTTTACATTATCCACATTTATCGTAATCAACTCAATATAACGTGTAATCTGCATTTTAAAAACTTTGAAACAAAGCCGTGTCATCTCCGTGAGTGAATCCTGTAAAAACATTGCTAGAATTATGAGCATCATCTTCATCATACTAGACCTAGCTAGAGATGGAAACGGGATGGATTGGGTTCAGGTTTTGCAGAATTCAACCTCAGATGGAAATTTTTTTTCCCAGATTCCAATCTGACCCGGAACTCCATTTCTGAAAATACCATACTTGTAATGCCAATTACTCCTCCTGCTTCCCTCATCAACAAGGCCTTACCAGCATAAAAGGGCAAAATCTCTATAAAGTAACTACAAGTCTTTTACTAAACATTCTCTGCAAGATGCAGCCCAAAACAGCAGCAACCTGAAGTTCCCCCAACCCAACAAGTGAACACAGAACTTGAAGCTAGCTGCAGCCCAAATAAATAAAGGCAAAAGCATCAATTTCATAATGAAGATGACGAAGAGGAAGATATTTACTAATCTTTACAAGTGAGAAATTAATATATATGATATTAAAATGTTGAACAGATATGTATACAAATATGACTAATGACTATTTTATAGGAACTAGAAAGCAGACGCTTCTTTTATCTTTGAAACATCAACATCCAATTCTATAATAGGGTGTTTGGTGTACCTGCTGCAATACATAAGGAATAGAATAATTATTCTTATAAAAAAAATAGACGAAAAATATAATAAAATAAATATTACTTAATTTGGTTTATTCCTAATGATTTTTAATGATGATGTATGTCAATTTTTATTTCAAAACATAAATTTAGAATGACAAAAGAACAATTAACAAAAAGACCAAATATATATTATAGTCCCTGTTAACTACATTCTTCTTCTTCTTCTTATTATTATTATTATTATTATTATTATTATTATTATTATTGTAGACTTAATTTTTGTAGAATTAAATATCTAAACTCTAAATTCCTATCAAAATATTCATACCCTTATAAATTTTTTAAAGACATGTCCTTATAAGTCATTTTACACGTAAACAGCCAATACTAAACAGCTAATTTTGCCAAACATCTATAACAAACAGCTAATACAATCCGCTGGTCAAATCAGCTGATAAAATCAGCTATCAGCTAACAGCTGATAGAATCAGCTGACTGCCAAACAGGGCCTTAATTTGCCAATCTAATCAGCTGATTAAGCTAATTATCAAATATACAATAAGTTGGATTTTATATTTTATTAGGTAATAGTCACACAAAAGTACATAAACTCATAAAATTGGAAGTTTAAGAAATTAAGGAGAATTAGAGAAGTACTAAAAGCTGAAGCAAAACGAATCGGCCTCTGGATAGCGCATATTACAGGACATCCAATGTGCCTCATCGTTGGACCATTAATGTCCACTACAGCGATCAATGGTAACTAATAGCCAGAAAACTCCACACTTTCCATTAATTACAGAACAGAGTCGAAGCTGCCAAATCGGACGATGGTCTCTTCCAGATCTTAAGTAAGTGCACGCTTGTTGATGGGAAGTGATGTTCAACTTAGGTGCAATTCATATGTCTGAAATCTGAATGTTGTCGGATTATTGCAGTTTAAGTTGGCTACAGTTTAAGCATAAATTTCTAGTTAGTATAATGATGTTCTCTAATTCAATTTTCTCTTAGGCAATGATGCCTATGTTCCATCAAGAATCTACTTATGATATTCTTGTAATTAAGAGGATTATCAAACCCTGAGCTGCCTACATCTTAAAGTTGCCCGTAATTTCTTATCTCTGCATATATACCTAAGTTTTTGATATTGAGTATGAATTTAAAAGTTTTAGACTACTTTTGATATAATATGCAATATTTTAAAAACCAAACTGAAAGTTAAATCAATAAGATAAGAAATTTAAGATTTAATAGATTCAACTGATATTAGACTGTCATAAAATAATTTAAAAATTGAATAAAATTGAAGAAATTTAAATATAATTAAAAAGATTATCCTTACTCATCAATGAATTTAAAATTTAATTGAAAAAAGAGACTATTACATGAAAATTAATTATTTTATTTAAATTCATAAAAATGATTAGCTTATGAAAATGACCAATTAATTAATAAACTATTTAATTTTAATAATAAGAGTTATTAAAATAAATTGAATTAAAAAATTCAGATTTGAATAAATTCGTTGACCAATTCAAAATTTTGACGGTTGAACTGATTGAATCAACTTAAATTAAAGTCTGCGAGTTTAGTTTATTGATTTAAATAAAATATTTATTGAGATAGTAAATGCAATATCTTACTATTTATAAAATGAGTGCATGGCGTGAAATGAGAATAAGTGACATCATCTCATATCATCTATTTTTATTTAGCATTAATTATTTTTATTTCCTATTATATTATATTCGTATTTATTTTATTAAATTTTGAAATTAAATTTTTTATTATCTTATAGTTTTTGTTTGAGAATTAAAAGGGTCACCTTTCACACTTTCGATTATAAATTAATTTTTCATTTTTATAATTTTCTTGCTCTTTGAAGTTTGAACCGAATCAAATAAATGTCAAGCTTGTTCATGTAAAATTAGTAAACTTAACTTATGATTTTTTTTCTTTTAATTCGTATAATGTCTCCCTATTTTGAATTAAAAGATAAAAATTAAATTAATTAACACATGATTTACCCATTGACATTAAATTAAAGAAAGAGTTCGTACGGGCTTAAGTAACCATGACATAAAGTACGAAAATTAAGATCCATTATTAAAAATAGACGTTTTGTGAGTGAAAGTATTAATTTGAAACTTCACTTACTCGTTGAGTTAAACACAATATCAATTCAATTGAAGCTTACCATATTGGACCATGTATTTTATATTAAAAATTGAAACAAAAAGATTAAATGGTCAAAACACGTATAAGAGACAAATGCATCAGCTTAATGAGCTTACATTTTGGTCACAATATTATGATCAATCACTGTCTCGTTTCAGGGTTTGACGAGGAGGACCAGATTCCCATATACAGGACCACATTTCCAGAATGCAGCTTTAATTGATTCTGGCTTTCAATAATTTTCCCGAATCAAGCAAACCATCCTCAACCAACTCTATATGTCTTGCTGTTTAGTTTTTGCACACCAGAAGAAGCAAAACTAGTAACAATAGCAATAGTAGTACAAGCATTTGTCATGCCACTTGAAACATCAAGCAACCATTCATAACCTGAAACATTGCACATCACCTTGCACAGAATTGGTAAACCAGCCAAAACATGCACGTTTACCTATACTTTACCTTATATAAGCAATCAGGTTTGCCCTTGAAAACTGTGTTCCCTTTTCTTCTTTTTTCTGCAGTTGTTGGGTCGAGCATGACTTAAGGTTACCTCAGTCATGATATGATTTAAGAGGGGAAAAAAAATTATAGAAGTTGAGGATAAAAAGTTGAAAGGAGATTCTAGGGATCATAATGGGATTCATTCTATAGAAATGCATCAAAAGTCGAATCTTCAAAGTGTGGTTGTAGTTCAGCAGAAGAGTTCGAAAACAAAAAGCTGCGAAAGTCCAGGAAAATTTTTTAGATTTTATTAATTTTTGCCACTAAAAGAGCCCACATGTTTCCTCCCAGATCATGTCATAATGGAAATGTATTTAAAAAAGACCAAGCTTTGGATCCATTCACTTCCTCAAAGCATGCACGGGAGTTGCAGACATTTTGAGTTGAGTTTTCCATGAGACTTCAGACCTTGAAGATTGCTGATGCATTTTCTTTCCCAAGAACATGCATTTGAACATGTGAAATATAATGAAAATCTAATCTTATGTGTTTATATATCATGTAACCTTCCCAAGGAGACCCATCAAGGACCTAACTTCTGGATTCTGAGTGTTGCCTTCTCTAGCTATATCTCAATCTAGAAATCAGTAATATTTTAGGTACTAACTGTAGATAATTGCAGAAAAAGAAAGAAAGAAGTTGGCGAGAGTGCAAAAGTAAATGTTATGTGAAAAAGGCTAAAAGAGACTTGGAACAGAAACAGGTCGGTGTAGGAAGGAGGTCCCATGATGAAGCTTTACTTCGATTGAGCATTAAAGTTAGAAAGAGTTATAAGTACCTTCAGGGGACAAAACTAGTTACAAAAAAGAGAAGAAGAAGTAGGCAAAGGTACCATAATATGTGAAAAAAAAAAAAACTTAATGAACCCACATTCTGTGGAGGAAGAACTTGCACTCTTTCTCCAGTACACATGTACATGTGAAATGCAGCTTTTTCACTATAGTTCATATCCTGGTAACTTGGTTCAATATGATTCATCAGACTCCAAGATCAATCACCAAAAACCCATTTCCCAGTTTCCATTTTATTACAGATTTTGTCACTGTTAGATTGCAGAACACAAAGTAAAGACAAAGATGTGAAACTCACAAGCATGAATAGTTTTCAGAATGCACTTAAATGAAGAAGGTAATTAAGAAAAGGCAGTGAGGTCAATGATACTCCCATTAAATTTTAATTATGCAAACCCCCTTAACAGGATAAATACCCACATGATCTTCCTGATCCTTCTAGCTATACCTCCAACCCTTCTTGCTCTCTCGCTAAAAACCCAGAAAAAAAGGAGTCAAAATAAAGATAAGAATCAAAACGAAGAACCCTAAAACCCTCCTAAACTCTTTGACCTACTAAGCAGAATTATGATCCAGTAAACATACTTCTCACACTACTCTTTCCCTGAAAAACCCATTTTTTCCCATATCAACCCCAAAAGATTTGATCTTTTTTTTTGCCACTAGCTTGTTTCTCTTCTAGGGTTTCTTACCAAGAGTGTGCTTGTTGTTGTGCATCCAAACCTTAAGCACATGCCTCTTAACACCAGTCTCGTTAGAAAACTCTTGCACAACAGCTTCATCGTGTTTCTGCATCCTCCACCCTAACCTCTCTGCAAGACCCAACATTTTCTCCTTCTGTTCTGGTGTAAACTTTGTTCTAAACCTCTTCCTCGAAGAACCTCCACTCCCAACACCGCCATACCCACCACCACTAGGGTTATTGGAAACGTCCTCCTGATCCTCCCTACTATACCCTCCCGATGTTGAAGGCAATGCCAACAGTCTCTGCTGCGGCGGTGCCACGTGAAGGTACGCCGCTGGACTCCTGTAATAAGGCATGAATTGTGGTAACTGGTGGGGGTGGTGGTGGTGGTGGTTTGAATGAGAGTGGCCGTGAAAGAATGGGTCGCCACCTCCGATTGTTGCTGCCGACGAGTCGGCAGCTTCTTGGCGGTGGAAGTTGCGGTGACAGTTGCAAGCTGCGCATTTGAGCGAGTCAAGAGTGCCTTCAGCTCCGGCCGGCATGAACTCACCACAACCGTCCACTGCGTGGCCGCCGATCCCAACCGCGTGGTTTTTCAAGCACTCCCTGTACCTCATCTTACTAACACCACCACTTCTGGGTGCTCCCATGCCGGAGTTTTCTCCTCCGGGGCTCGTAGTCATCTTGACCCGACCCGAATTGCCATCATAACTCGGTGCAGACAACCCCATCTCGTCTTCTTGCTCCTCCTCTTCATGCTCTACTTGATCTTCAAACTCCATGAACAGAAACCCCTTCAAGCTTAGCAGAAGAAGCGGTATGTTCTAGATTAAGGAGAACAAAGAGGAGAAGTTAAAGAATGAGGACATGGACATGTCATTTAAGGAGGTTGTTCTTTGGTTCGGTTCGGTCGGAGGGTTTGATGTTGAATTGACCTTTGTCCATAATATGCCTGATTTTCACCGGCTATTACCGGTAAAACCGGTCTTTTTAACTGCCCGGTAAAAAGTTAACGTTGTTGCATTGGACAAGAACTGAACAGTAAGAGCGCCAGGTTGAGTGAGTGGTGCTTTGAGAGGATGGTACAGTCTGTATTTGCAGAGACAAAAACTACACTTCTTCCATACACGCCCTTCTCCACGCGCCGTCACGACTCACCCTTGTTTTTTGGGATGTTGGATTGTACGAGTACGAGAAAGGGGAGAGTTGGTTGGGTGGTGTTTTTAATTAGGACACTGAATCACTTGTGTGAGTCTGAGAGAGAAATAATTGTCGGCATTTAAGAAAGCTGGATACGTGCGACGACGACAGGAATGACACGATATTAACGTCATTACTAAGGTTGATAAAAGTTAAGAGGCCAATCAATAATTAATTTCCTTCGATTTTAATATTTTCATCATAATATTATTACTTTTTCTAACCTTAAATGTAGTTAGCTTTTTTATAAAATTATAGCTTCATAATCTTTTTTTAATTAGTTTTGGATATTGATTTGAGTGATTGTTGATTGTGATATTAATTATAGTTTCAAACCTAAAATTTTGTATAATAACTTATTTATTGTGAAATGACAAATCAGTTTTTTTGCAAGTCTTTATTGATATGTTTACTTGTCAGTTTGTCCCGTAATTTTTCTCCTCTATATTAAACAGTTTTTTACGTAAATTTTAGTATTTATTTCATTTTTAAGTTTCTTATTCTCGTATTATTTGAAAAATTCCCAAATCATCAACTTAAGGCAAATCAATATTGCTTAAATAACAAATTGATAGCTATTAATTTTTTATTTTTAATATTATTTTGTGTTTTGTTGGAAAAACGTAAATAAATATTATTTTAACTTATTTAAAATTTTTATAAAAAAGATTTAACAAAATATTTTTCATGTTAAGGGGGAGCGTGAGAATCACGCAGACCAAACGCTGTAGCTGTAGGGAGAGGACAGAGATATCTAAAAGAATAAAGGGAGAGAGTGCAATTTGGAACTAGGAGACAGGGAAGGTCTCAGAAACTCTCTCTGGTCTGATCTGCATCTGCTCTTTTTTTTTCTTTTTTTTTTTTGGGTAAAAAGTGTGCGTGAGTGAGCGTGTGGTGATAGGTGAGCTGAGCTCTGCTTTGTAGTTGAGTCGAGGACAGAGAACTCTTTGAGTCTCAAGAGTCAAAATGGTGTCAGGATTGATGGAAAATGATGTTCTAAGACCTAAGGAGAGGTTTAGTAGACTTCATTTGGTCAAACTCGAACTGTTGATGTTTGTAAATATATGTCCATCAACTTGATTAGGTTTGGTAATTTTTGTTTGTTTTGGTAAGATCAAAATGCGATTAAGTTTGAGATTTATTTTATAATTAAAGCCGGACTTAAAATCTGACTCAAGTGATTCAATTATGTCGGGAATAATCTCTCTATTAGTTAAAGGTAAATTACGTATTTTTAATGATAATTTAAATGAATCTAAGTTAATTTCGAATGTGATTATTGTAATTAATTTAATTCAACATTTATTTTTATTTTTAAACTAGATATTTTAGAAGTAATTTTTGTTTTCGAATTAAGGACACTTTACTCTGTATATTTGTTGGTTCTAAGCAAACTATTTGCTAAATTAATGATTTAAAATCTTTCTAGTCTCTGTTTTCCTTTGAAAGGTTGTTCAATTAGTAGTAGAAAATTCTCTAAAGCCCGTTTTAAACGTTTTACAGGTCCTATGTAAAGTAAAAAAGGGGTACTTATTTCGTCTCTTTTTGTTATTTACGAAGATCAAGAGTGGGTGCTCATAAAAAAAGAAATAAGGCAAAATATAGACTTTTTTTTGTTAATCTTTATAAGAGTTAAAAGTAAATAATGGGTCTTATGTTATTCTTCATAAGAGAGGATATGTATATGCACTAATGTATACTTGGGTGTTGTTTGGTATAAAGAGGTGGGAATAGGAATATAATATTTTTTCCTTAATTTTTAGTTATTGGTAATAAATAAAATAAAGAATGATAAAATTGTAGTTAAATAACCCTGGATTTTATTCCTAAGAGAGGTGTGGGTATAAGGCCTCCTAAGGGGTGGTCGAGTTAATGGAGTGGGGGGTATGAGCTCAAAAGATTCTGTGTTTAAATCTCTTACCTATACTCTCTCGATCGAGCTTCTCGTATAGGATTTGTATAGTGCGGAATACTAGGTTGATATAATTTGCAGGCTATTACGTTAATTCGAATATTTACTCAATGTGCATTTAAATGATAGCGACTGTGAGTTTCTCCATTCTTAAAAGAAGGTATAAGTGGAATTAAATATCAGTAATAAAAGATAAAAGACATTATTAAAATATTATCAAAATATTATTAAGATATTATCAAGCTATTGATATTTATCATAATATTATCATTAAAATTAAAGATTTTTTAAAAAGTATTTTTTTTCTATTGATTCTTTTATTCTTACCATAAAAATTAATAATTTCATAAATCATTAAGAAAAGTTTATAATTTATTTATAAAATATAAAATATTTTAATCAATTATTTACAAAATAAGATCATATAATAACTAAATATGAGTAAAAAACTTTCTCACTATCATCTTTAATATTTAATGCCAAATATTAACATAATTATTTACTTTCTTAATACGAAATTAAACACTAATAATAATTAATTTCATTCCTATTCCGATTTTCCGTTTTCCGTTTTCCGTTTTCATTCTTATTTCGATTCTTTCTTAGTAATAAACCATTTTAAGAATATATTAGACCTAATATGAAAATTATACTTAAAAACCATTCCTAACTTGAATATAAATTAAACAAAGGTTAAATTAAACCCTTATCTTTGTTTAATCGTTACTCATTTTAAATTTTATTAATAAATTATAAAAATTTATAATTTATTAAAATTATTAAATTTTAATATAACATTATTTTATAATTATGAAAAAAATTTAAACACACATAAAGACAAGAAAAAGAAAGAACCGCAAAGGTCTTTTCTCCGATGCCCATGATTAGCTCGAGCTAGCGTTTGTCTTTTATTACCAACAGAAAATGCATAGATATCATTAAAGATGCAATGATATATATATATAATTATATATATATGCAACGTCTAATCACATCAAAATCAGAAAATGGGCATAATAATTGAACCATCTCCTGTCTTTCTTTCACTTCTCTCTAACCCTTCAAAACTTTCCAGAGCGTTTTTGACACTTCAGTTAGAAGTGACCCGTCTGTGTCCGTACGTCCAAACAACCTCTATTCTCCTCCGCCTCCGCCTCCGCCTCCGCCTCGAAGACTGCCGGCGAGCCACGGACGGTCCCGTAGGGTTTCCTGTGAGGTGAGGAAGGGTGGCGAGAGATTATGCATGTAAGGGAAGGCAACGTCATCGATCATGGATGTCTTCTGTTTAGTGGTCACATTCATTAAATGTGATAAGTTGTTTGATAGTTAATTTAAATACAAGTTAAAAATTTAAATTAATAAAAAATTTAATGATAAATTATTTTTTATTAAAAATTAAAATTAATATATTTTTATACTCTTTTTCAGATTTTAAGTTAATATTATAAAATTAAGTAAAATGTGATAATAATCTTACAAGGCAGGAGTTAAATAATAATAATTTTAATTAGTGCCGGTGACCAACACAACACTAATAATTTTAATTAGTGACAAGAATTCAATTCGAAAACTCAATCGTGAAACTAATAACACTAGAGAATTATTAAAGACCTATTTGATTGGATGTTAATTAATAGAATGAAATAAAACCGAACGGAACGGAATATTTTAAAATAGAATGAAACGTAAAATAGTGATAAGTTGTTTAGAAGGGATAGAAAGGTTCATAATATAATGTAGTAACCCTTCTATAGAAGATGGATGAAATGGAATGTAACGTGTAATAAATATCTATTATATCTTTGATATTAAAATAGCTGTTGCAAGAGATTTAACTCTATGATTTTAAATAAAAATCATATCCGATTAAAAAGTCACGATTGTGACTTATTTTTTATTTGAAAATAATAAAAGTTTTATTATTTTAT
>JAOTJB010000210.1:2512728-2524685 GCA_027123815.1 Erythroxylum minutifolium | reverse complement strand
GAACAAGTCAAAATTTTGGTTTTGTTTTAATTTTCTGGTTTGATTTACTTTAATAACTCTTGTTCTTAAGAACTAATCAGTTTATTAATTGATCGATCAATTTTTGTAAAATAATAATTTTTAAAAATAAAAATAAATCAATTGATTTTTATTTAACAATATATTTTTCAATTAAACTTCAAATTATTCGATAAATAAGAAGAATATCTTTCAATTATATTTTAAATTCTTTTATTTTATTGAATATTCGGTCGATTTTATGATGGTCTAATACCGGTTGAATCTTTTAACTCTTAAATATATTATCTTACTGGTTTAACTTCTGGTCCAGAAACATAATGTACAAAGACTTCTTAATTAAAAATGTTAATATACCCAATTGCAATCCTTGAAAGATAGTAGTAATGCATTAAAAAATTATAAATACAAATTTTATTATACTATTATCCCTAACTTAAGTTAGTGTGATGTTCTAATAATTTTTTTGAACTAAAATATAGTAATTATAGAAAAATCCTTATATAACTATTTGATCTTATTTATATCATCAATTAATAATTCCCTATAACTATAAATATGGATCATTGAATATAATAATTTTAAAATATTACTACATTTTAATACAACACTAATTTCTCAATAAAAGTCTCTTTGAGACGTGAAATCTGAGTAGGTTCAGAAATATACAATTTTATCTCTAACTAATAAAGAGGTTATTTAGTTATATTACTATATTTTAATAAAACAACAACGACGACGACATGAACAATACCCAATAAGAATGCCGCTGATACGCAAAGTTTGGAGAGGTTTAGTAGTACATAGCTTTACTCCAAATTAATAGAGAAGTTGTTTCCAAATCACATATTACTATATTTTAATGTGTTTTGAAAATTTCAATCCAATTAAATTTTATCTCTAATTTCTATTTTTACATTTAAAAATTTGAGAGTAAATTATAGAATTATAATAAATATATGAAATACCTTGATAGATTTTTTAAAGTAATTATTTATATGAATAAAAATTATTAATTTTATAAAGTTTTTACTAGAATTGACCTGACAAAATCAAATGCTCCCTCCACTGGCGTCCAACTCTTACTTGAAAGGAAGATATTATCTTCAGGGACATTACTATTACATTGCTTCATAAATTCTTGACTTTTCCTATTCCTTTTTTTTAGTTTATTTAATTAAACCAAAAGCTATCTTTTCAATTAATAGCAGAAAGTATCTGCATATTATGCTTTTCATGCATCTCTCTGATTAAAAAAAAAGTTATGTACTGGTATGTGACATTTGATGACCAAGATATCTTATCAAATAACTTTCACTGTTTTCTGAAAATTAATAATAAAAAAGTGTTAAGTTTATTATAATTATGTAATTTAGTATATTATTAAAATATCTCTCCCTTGTATTTTGTAGGGGTAAGTTGTGTATCACCAGATCTCTTCAGACTCAGCATTGACGCGGGATTCAAACTAAGTATGATGATGATGATATCTTCTAACTTTTAAAAATTATTGAGAACTCTCTACGATTTGAGTTTTATAGCATCTAGCTTTTATTAAAATTTCAATTATAAGGAGATTATTGATAGTTTTTAAAAGTTAAAAATATATTAATAATTTATCAAACATAAATAATTTAGTAAATTTAATAACTGTTGATGGCAGGAAGAATGGGTGCTCTAAAATTAAAATTATAAGCAGATTATAAATAGTTTTAAAAACTTAAAAATATATTAATAATTTATTAAACACAATAAATTTAGAGTTTTTTTGCCTTTAAAAATAATTAACTAAAAATAAAAATATGTCAAAATATGCAAACTTTATTAACTTAAGTTTATTATTCCATTATAACTAAATAATTAATCCAATAATTTATATATATATATATTATAAACTATTTTGTATCTTCAAATTTATTCAATTTATATTCAAAAAATAGTATAACAAAAACAACAACAACAATAATAATAATAATAAAAAAAATCTTGCTGATAAACATAATTTGGAATAGTAAAGTAACAGGCTGTTTTTCTTCTAACTAATATAAACAAGAAAGGTTGGTAGAGCACATAGCATTAACTTCAAATAATCATTACCCTCTGTTTACACAGGCTCTGGAGGATACTGTGACATGATAAAAGGAGCTTTTCCAAGCACTGAATGAGATAAACAACCTCAGGAGTATAATTTCAGAGAGGTGATGATAAAGGGTAAGAAGTAAGAAATAAGAAAAAGAAAGTGAAGGTACAGTAACCTGCCATGGACAGAGTGGTGTACTTAAAATAACAGTTAGGAGGAGGGACCAGATCAGATCATCCATCACATAAAATGGTGTATTAGCTTTGAAATCCTTAATAGTTTCTTAAATACAAACCAATGAGTCATCTATGAAAACTACCCAAGGGACAACTAGAGATAGCTTTGGGCGCAAAATCTTAAGCAAGACTAGTGTTCTTAACCACTAGCATAGTAAGATGTCGAGTGCATGTCCTCAACATAGTTTAGAAATGCTCCCAATAGCCAAGACATGAGAGGGTGTATGTTGGATACCTGAACCCCATTTTCCTTAACATATAAAAAAAGCCTAATTTTCAAGATTTTATGCTTGGCAATTAGGTTCAGGGTTGGCCAAGCTCGCTCGAGGTTAGCCGAAAGCCAACAAGGTAAGTTCGATTTGACCAAACCTCAAATTTAATTTTTTTTCAAAAATTTAGGTCTCAAGACGAGCTCAAATTAGTTTAGATCGATATTATAATATAAAAAATAAGACGGCGAACTTCATTGTTTTCTATTTTTTACTTAAATAATAAAAATATAATTAGACCGAGTTGGACTTCAAGTTGCTTGGGTCCGATTGGATTAGGTTATCTTGGATCTAGTCGAGCCTTGGACCGAGTTCAAGTTTAGGCAAAAGTTATCAAATTGAACTTGGATCTAACAGGTCAAATCCGAATTGGCCTATTGTTACCCCTACAAGTTACAGACTTAGGTCATAACTAGCTGAAATTATATTTTTTGCCTTTATAATTGCATAATTTTTTTTTACCAAATTGAGTTTTGAATTGGTTCGCATTTGCTTTGCCAAACATAGCCTATGTGCGGCGTAGTTTGTCTGGCTTTCGGAGCTGGGGAGTAGTCATGCTTCCTAAGTTTCACTCATGAAGTTGTAAACATATGAGCTAATTACATTAGTCCTTACTTGATTTGATTTTTTTATTTTAATTTTTATTCTAAAATTTATTAATATTTAATTATCATATAAATTTGTTTCTTTATATTATGTTAATT
The DNA here is from genome assembly GCA_027123815.1 of Erythroxylum minutifolium. NCBI lineage: Eukaryota > Viridiplantae > Streptophyta > Magnoliopsida > Malpighiales > Erythroxylaceae > Erythroxylum > Erythroxylum minutifolium. The sequence continues at coordinate 2,521,378 of JAOTJB010000210.1, read as the reverse complement.
TTTATTTTTCGTTCATTTATAACTAAAAAGTAATATCGTATAAAAAATAAAGATTCCAATAATATGTTATTCAAGATAAGGAATAATACAAATCGTATTGATAATTGATGATGATGCCCAAATTTGATTAAATCAATATGTAAACATTTGAATTAATTAAATTTTAAATTAAATTAACCAAATTTATTTAACAAAATGTTAAAACAGCGTCATTATTTAAAAAATAATTTTAAAATAATGTTATTTTATCTAAAATCTACTAAGTTTAATTATTCAAAATTAAACTGAGCTAAACATACTAAAATTGAATGAATTTTGGTTCAAATCTCGGGTCGGAATAAAAAATCGAGTTAGACTTGGTCGTAAAGGTTCTCGACTCTTACTTAATAGTCAATCCTAATTATATAATACTTAAATAATATATTAATATCATTAAAATTTAAGTTAAAAATGGGCAAATTTCATAAAATTACAATGTATTTAACCCTAAAAACGAAAACGTGAAGATTACATTTGGGATCATTGAAATGACAGTCCCGCATGCAAATGAAGATTTTTGTGGGTCACCTAATAAATCACCTTTGAAGATCCAAGTCTTAAACGTGCTTTATCTACAGTTTAAGGTCTAGTCGATTTTGGCGCCATCGAAGTAAGTATAATTTGCATGACCTAAGAAGAGGCCGTCCACTTCTTGCAGATTCAAACCATGTTACATTTACATTAGTGTCCTTTCTGTTCAGTTGCACTTTAATTACAGGTTATAGAGGTGGTGTGAAATTGATATTTACTTGTATTAAAATGCGAAAAAATATATAAAATTTGATAATAAAATATATAAATTTTCATAATTTTTATTACTTAAAAACATTTTTATAATTATCATTTTGCTGATTTTTTGAATTATTGTAATAAAATAACATTTAAATAATCATTAAATTAAGTCACGCATGTCAACAATCAATTATACGATTATTTTTATTAAAATAATTTGACAAAACACTTAACAAAAGATTTCTTTTTAAAAAGTTTTAAATCTTGTAATTTTTAATAATTTAAAATGAACAAAATCACAATAACATTCTTGTCTTCAATCCTAAAATAATTTAAAATTTATAAGGTGAAAATAAAATGTAGTGTTACTGCAACAAGTTCTCGGGACAAATTCAAAGACGTAGAAAAGTGTACTTAGTATGAACCAAACCCGGAGACTTGAATACATTAAGCTCGTAAATATAAAAATTCGAAAGTTGATTTTAAATTATTAATTCATTAAATAATTTATCTAAATATAAATAATAACAACATTTCAGCAAAAATAGAGGGTCATAATATATGCAACCTTCCTTTTGTATTTTTACAAAGAGATTATTTCCGTGACTTAAACCTGTGGTCACAAAGAAGCAGCTTTACCGATTGCTCAAAGGCTCACTCTTCTAAAAGTACACAGTCTTATTCTTAATTAATAAAGAGAATGTTTTCGATAGACACACATAAAATAAAAACTCTATGATAAATAAATAACTAACATGCCAAAATAAAATAAAATAAAATAAACATGAAAAAATTAAAAAATACATGTTGAATCTACCGCAGCTTATCAGAGAGAAAACACCTCTTTGATTGACAATAATCGCAAATGGAAATTTTCTCTATTTGGAGTAAGCACATTGGCAACAGAAAGGAGATATCATCAATCAAGTGTTAACAATCGGTTGAAAACCAATCTTTAGTTTAGTTAAGTAAGCACTGTTTCATATTGGGTCACAGATCATGCACATTAATGAAACATAAAAGGAATCTTAGTGGGCATGACAATTATGATAAAGCAAAGAAAGTAAGCAATCCGATTCACTATAACAAGGTATGCCTCCATGGAAGCTAGCTTTTGTAGTGGAAATAAATGTCATTCACAATATTGGAATCATGATTTAAGATGATAATGGGTTCTTAGACTAGGCTAGGAAGTGTACTTATTAAATTAGGATCCAAGGCGGCAGGCACTCTTTTTCCAAGCAAAATCTTTTTGCAACATAAGCATCTCCTTGTAGAGTGGTCATATAGGTGCATTTTTCCTCTGCTTGCCTTAAAAGTATAAAGTTTTTCCAATCTGTAAGTATTGAAGTCAGCTGGAAAATGCATACCAATCATTACCGTATATCAGTTAGAAATTCGCAACTAACAAGTGATTTATATACGAAAGCAAGATTTATAATATACAATCTTTAAGGGTTTGCACTGAGATGTAGAGTACATAATTGCACAGTGTGTAAATTAACTTTAATCGAAAAGGAATATGTCCAAAAGATAGGTCACAGATCGAGTAACTAAGGATGCATAAATCAAGAGGCAATGATTAAAATCAATTTTGTATTAAATGTCAATAACCCTTGATGACCCCAACAATACTGTTCCAGACAAACTTCACTGTTTCTTGGATCAAGTTAAAAGGATGCTTTTGTGTAATTATTCAGTAATTAACATGTTAAATATCAGTTTCTGGCAATTGAGGAGTTGTAAGTAGGAGTCCTAAGTCCCCGACTTACTGGAGTCTTTCAGGAAAGGAAGCATTTCAGGTTTTACTCGAGAGAAAAAGAACTGATGCTTCTAAATGATCCCAATTGCGTTCACATGACCAAATTTATTACTCATCTGCTATAAAAGATGCAATTTACCTAAAAAAAGGAAGAAGATGCCAATAAAAGACCACAAAGATGGACAGGTAATGTGAGTAATGATTCATCATCGAAGATTTATGTCACCAAGTTTTGAGATGAATTGTACATATAGAAGTAATTGTGTGTTAACAAAAAACTTTAAATTGATATTATATCTGCCCCAAACATCCTTTCAAAAGTATCAATAAACTCTACAATTTGTTTCCAGGTAAAGAATTGCCGCATGCACTAATGTCTTCCTGGGCAGCGCATGCTGAAACCTAGTAACAAGATTTATAGTATCCAAAAAAATTTACCACAACACAGAATCACACAGCTTGTGATTCATGGGCTCGCATAGTATCCTGAAGACACTGTACAGCACCGTCGTAATTCAGGAAGCCCATGAACCAAAAATCATGATTGTCAACTGAGATAACCTGAATGTATCTTTCAGCAGGATTTGTTCTGCTTGAAGAAGGATTGACCGCTTTAAGTTGATGTAATGGGATGACAACCTATTTCATTCGAAAAATATATTATGTTAAAGTATGGAAGGAAATCATGACAACATGCATGAAGATAGATGCCAAACAACAGAACATTTAAATGTGGGAAGGGGGATAAGTACAACAATACATTAATGTGTTAGAGAGCAATAATTATGAAGATCCAAAGTTATTAATGGTACTTCTGTCCCTACCTGCCAACCATCAATATCACACTAAAAAGAAGGACATTATAAGTTGAATCACACCCAAAAACAGTTTGATGAAGAATGTTTAAATGAACTCATATATGATTCGTAAACTTGGCAAAAGCACCAAAATATTCGACAAACTAAGGATGGCTCTCTTTCTCGGTATACACAAGCATAATGTCAAACATCTACCAATAAAGAGATTTCAAACCAATAAAGTTTCCATAGACCCATCTGTAGTGACTTTTCAGACCAATAAAGTTTCCTCTAGACCCTAGATCCAAGTCGTTTATCCCATTTCTTAACATTCTACAAACAACTCCTTGCGTTTCAAAAAGTATGACATGATCCCCTTCAATTCACCTATATTAAAAGCGAAAACTTTGTAGACCAACTGAATGCATTAGAAAACAAATTGAACAACTGAAGCAGGCTATCAAAAGCAAAACACGGTACAGTATGAAGAGGACAACTGTGCCAGTATCAGGTATAGGTTTCGAACAGATATTCTGCTCATTAAACCCTCCCTCTTGTTTCTTTCCAGAGCAAAAAAGGAAGTCCTTTTTCTTTCTGGTTCTTTGTCCTAAAATTTATTCCTAATTTTGAAATCATGCACAGCCTAAACCGCGTCCAAAAATTGCCACCTTGAAAATCTAAACACAAAACACCTCGCTGTTCTCCCCTCCCCTCTACATACAAAATGTAAAGACAATTTCAAAAGAGTAATACTGACCAAGATGGTTCTAATAATCACTATAAAACCGCTACAAATTGAAAGACATTATAGGTAAGAACACATCAAGTACAGGATATCAAAGTGCAAAGAAAACATGAGTGATATAACTCTTAAATAAATGTAATCTATATCTATAATATGTCAAGTGAATCACCTATCAGTCATCCACATAGCAATAGTGACATAAACTTCAACCTCATACAACAATAGAAACATTGAATCTCCAAATTAAGGTTGTCCTATCATATGATATCGGCATCTAAGATAACATACCTTATAATAGCTCCACTCAGTTTGTCCACCAGATTTATACGACAGGGGATTATCACTACAGAATGCAAGCTTTGCTGTTGATACATATAAGACCCCCATAACTGGACCAGCTGATGTAGACAAGTAACACGCATATGAATTTTGGAGTAATTCTTCAGAGACTGTCTCGAATGTCTGTCTAAAAATCTTCTCATAACCACCTTCAGCTAGGACTTTTGTTCCTTGCGCAATTCTTCCCAGAGCAGCTTCAGTGAAGCTAGGTGATGTTTTCACTAGTTATAGGTAAAGTGAGACAATTTCTGTCAGCTTCACAGCACATCACAGAGTGCAGTCAATTGAAAACTACTCTATCATGAGTTTGTAATGGAATTGATAAAAATCGTGTTAAACAGAAGACACATGATTTACTAACGGTGAGAAGATCTCAGTTAATACTGTATTACAAGAAAATTCAGAAGAGCTATATAATATAAAGGTAGTCAATCAGTGTATGGTAGTAAATTAGTGAGAAATCAACATCCAAGTCCATTCGTATATCTTTTCTACTTCTGCTGAGAACTTTCAATAGATTCTAGAAAATTGGACGCAAATGTCCAATATTCATATAGTGATAATCTAGTGAAGTCCCAAATAGAACATTTCTTGGCAAGCAAACTTTAGTAGGAATGAAAAAAAATCATATTCTATGATTTTCCTACTTTTATCTATTTTTTCTGTTTTCACACACATTTCAATCATTAAACGTTCCAGCATTAGCTGAAAACACAGCCCTCTGTCAACGCATCTAAACGTTAACTTCTGTCAACACTTCAAATTCAAACTGAACGAATTTCACAAACACACACACTAACAACCTCTAAGTTTGAAAAAGAACTAATAACACAATACGATCAAAATTATATCAACAGTCAAATCAAACAAATATCCAGAACATACAAAAACAAGAAAGAGCTGTATCTGAGGATTAACACTCACAGTGCTGCCACGTGTTCCCAGCGAGATCTTCAGCTTTCCTGCTAGCTTCACCAACCATCTTTCCCCATCTTCCTAACACGTCCTTTACAGTCTCCATCGTCTCTGCTCAAACAATAACACAAAATTTTCAATTAAAAAACAGTAAAAGAACAAAAAATCGCTCCAGAATTTACAAAATCATATAAATGTAGATTGACCTTTAAATGATAAGGAAGAAGACGACGAATTCGGTGAAGGAGAAACATGGGGATTAGATCCGCCGGAGTAAACATTTCTGCTGTTATCGTAACCGTCGCTATTACTCCGAGACTCCGTAACTAAATCGGGGCTCCAGTGAACTGATTTCCTCGCGGATCCATCACGGCTCACCCCTTGCAGCTGTTCACTCAGCAGTTGGGAATCCAATCCGGAAACGGAGCTGCCTTTGTTCGCGTCTCCTTTCGGAGCAGCGTCAGTTTTCGGATCAGGAATCTGCTCGTGTGACGGATCCTGGGAGGCGGATTCCAGCTTCCTCTCCACCTCCGACTTGGGGAGGGGCTCCATATTCTAGAAGAATCCCGCTGGCGTGGCACGTGAAGAAGAGAGCGTGAACGGTGATTTATTCGGGTTTTGAGGCTTTCTTCTTTATTCTGGCTTTAGTTGTTTCTGCTTCTGTATATTTGAATTTGCTTTCTTGACCGTGAAGGTGAAGGCTTTGTTTGGGAAATGCGAAACTATGCGGTAAGTCGTTTTGTTTTGATGGAGTGTTTAGCGCGCACATGGTGACGTTGAATGACGGGGGCGGCAATTTTTTTTTTTTCGGGGGTTAACATAGACAAACACTTATAAATTATTCACCCTAGGTCAAACTTACTATTCAACACCACCATCTCTCCGATTTCAATTTTCAAGCGGAGGAGATATTGATAAGTCCTTAAAACTTTAGAGCAATTCTTAGCTACTTTCGGTGAGAAGTCTCCGGGGGAAGGTTCGTTGGATTACACGCATGAGGGAGATATGCAAAAATACTAAGACAAATGTGAGCAAGTGTGACCAGACTTGGTGCAAATTTTAGTAAAGTCTCAGACATAGTGAAGATTGACTCGGCCCAGCAAAGAACTTGACGGATTAAAGACTTAGACTATGCTCGGATGGATGGATCACGACTAACGGACTTATTGTAGGAAGCACAGGATCAGCTCAGCGTGCTATGTTGGCTTCGGTGAGATCACACTGCATCATCAGCGGATAGAGATCGTGGGGAGATCTTAGATGATGTGGCGATGACGAGGAGTTAGAGTTACAGTGGAACACAACATCTAAAGATAGCGGAGATCTTCGAGAATAAGGATGTTAATTTCCTAGTTGAATGTAAATTCTATCTTTCTGTTATCTTGTAGATTCTATCTTATCAGTTAGAGTCCTATTTAGATGGGGAGTGTCGTCTAATTAGTCCACGTGATATAATCTGATAGAGATAGATGTGATCTTAGCATGATCTTAAGCAGTTCACTTCGAGTGAGATTCTGAATATAACTTGACTTTCAAGTCAGGATGCCTATATATAGCTCATTCGAGCTTTGCTCTCAACACATTTCAGAGAAAGAACATTCCTTGTATTCTTTTGAAGGAAAGTAATATAAAGGTTGATTTGACTGTATCTCTGTTGTTCCTTTGTTACCTATCTTTTCTTATTTCTTTCTTAAGCATTGTTTCTTCGAGTGTGGGAGTGAAACACTTCGAGGGTCGTTGAGGGTTGAGTCTTGCTTAAGCAGACTTAAGTGAGACTGTCGTGCAAAGGGTGTTGGCGATAGAATTTGGTGAAAGTTTGAGTCCCAAGGTGACCTTTGTATCAACTGGTATCAGAGCCAAATTTGGAGATGGCAATAGGCAACTTGACAGAGTGAGTAACTAGGGTGGAAGCACTCATTGGGCCAATTCCTCGAGGGGAGGAAGATGTCACATCTCACAATACTCGGTTCAAAATATTGGAGGCACAAATCCAACAGTTGCAGTAACAGATGGCGGATATGTTGAAGGTACAGGAGGAAGCCCAGTTAGAGATTACTATGTTGAGGCGTGTCATTGCAACTCTAGATGTCGAGCGGGTTGAGAACTCCACACGACAGCTTTCCTCTGTAAAGGTACGTGAACCCAGGGTGATTGAAGGCGTGCAGGATGCTAAGGTGTTGGAGAATTTCTTGTGGAATATGGAGTAGTACTTTGTAGTTGCTAGGGTACTCGATGCTGAGAAAGTCAATGTGACGGCCATGTACTTGGATAGGGATGCCAAGCTCTGGTGGAGGACGATAACGTCTGCGGAGATTAGTGCGGGTAGAACTCCCGTGGAATCGTGGGTGCAGATGAAGAAGGAGCTCAAAGATTAGTTCCTTCCCATGAATACTTTTTGGCTCGCGAGAGATGCCTTGAATAAGCTCAAGCAGGATGGATCGGTAAGAAATTATGTGAAATCTTTTAGTTCTCTGATGTTGGATATTGAGAATATGTCAGATGAGGACAAGCTCTTCAATTTCCTATCCGGGTTACAACCGTGGGCTCAAATGGAGTTACGGAGGCTAAACGTGAAGGAAGTAGTTGGTGCAATCGCGGCTGTTGATGTCTTGGTGGATTTTCGAATGGCGAAAGACTCTAAGGCGAACTCCTCAAATTCTTCTAAGGGCAAAAGCCACGCCCAACAAGAGAAGACCGAGAGGAAGAAAAAGAAAGAATCCAAGAAAGGGGATTACAAGGGCAAGGGCAAGCAGAATGGTGGCTCTAAAAATAGGGAGATGTCTTCGAAGAAGGGCAAGGTTGCTTGTTACTTGTGCGGCGGTCCATATTTTGCCAGAGAGTGCCCGAGAAAAAAGAAGTTGAATGCCCTAATTGCTGAAAAAGACGGAGAATCTTCGGAAGAAGCGACGCTAAATTCGATTGCCTTACTTAATGCGATTAGTACTGAGTCGGTTCCATTTGATAGACTAATGTACATGGGTGTACAGGTTGGGGAGAAAGACGTGACCGCGATGGTGGATACGGGTTCGACCCACAGTTTCTTAAGAAAAAGAATGATTTGAAAGTTGGGCATAAGGGTGTCCAATGCCTCGATAAAAATTAAAACTCCTGCAGGGACGGCACGAGCAGTTGCGAGAATTGCTTACAACGTTCCAGTCAGAATTGGAAGTTGGTATGCCAAGATGAATTTCATCATCATACCATTGGAGGATTTCGAGATGATACTAGGGGTCGATTTCCTCAAAGCGGCACAGGTGGTGCTATATCCGAGTTTGGGAGGTATAATGTTAATGCAAGATCAAAATTCCTTCTACGTGAATT
>JAOTJB010000210.1:2502412-2512628 GCA_027123815.1 Erythroxylum minutifolium | reverse complement strand
GTTATTTATATTTTCTTATTTTAATTTAATATTTTCTTATTTATAATTTTAAATTTATATGATTCATAATATACTTTTTAATTATTTATACAACAATTAATAGTTTATTAAATCAATGAGCTTTTTAGTCATTTCATCTCTTTTCAAGAACCGCAATCACACTTACCAAACATCTATTTTCATGTTTCAGTAATTACCAAAACAACAATCCCAAACACATAAATACTTATTAAAAATAAGTACTTTTCATTTCAATATGTTAATTTCAGCAGGTTATCAACTGTCATCTCTTCCCCAAACCAAGCCTTATTTCTCTTGGCACATATTGCATACTTACTCTCCCACGTCTGTCAAGAAGCTCCTTGATGTTTTGTAATACTTACATGAGCTCATTTATTTTGAATTTATTAAATTTTACTTTTAATTTTTATAATAATATTATTTTAATTTTATTTCAATCAAATTTTAAATAATTTGACTTTGATTAATTATGATAATTTATTTACTTAACTTTTGCTTAAATTAATTTAAGAATCACTTTAAAATATATTTATTATTGTCAAAAAATAAAAATTGTAAAGGTTTTAATTTTGAAACAGAAATTATTTTATCGCATGAAATTTAAAATTATAAATAATTTATCGTGAAATTAATAATAAAAAACATGGGACAATAAAAATAAAAAAAGATTTAATTCATCACTAAACATACAATTAGGTTATGATATTACACTTTTTGAATACACTAAAACAATTTATTCACATAATTAAAGCTATGCGCTTAATAAGTAATTAATTTTGATCATTGATCAAAGAGAAGACTTCAACTCAGTTACTGGAAGTTTATTAGAAGTAATGCAGTTGTGTTCTTTGATCTTTTCAATGAAACTCAGTATAGTCTCTTCGCTTTTGACATCTGTTAAGAGAAATGAAATAGAGACATTAGTCAATTTCATATCACGCAGCCTATTTAGGTGAAAGACCAAAACCAAAACATAGAATTGATTGTAAGTAGTACTAACCAAGTCTTGGAACGACGTGTCCCTGTGGATGATAAACCACAACAGGATCCACAAATGATCCCACCAAATCTTCTCCTGCTTCCTTCAAAAAGTCCCTCTCTCCTGAGATATGTAAAAGCATGCAAAGTTCAGAAAAATTGAGCTGTGAATTCTTCTGTAAGTTCTATAATTTCCTCTTCACAGGTCCGAACATGGTTTATCAGGAAAATGTTGCAGATGCAAGTCTGGTTGATTCAACACTAACTGCATAAACTCTGTTGTTACCTATGAAGTGGAGAGAGGGGCACTCAATAGGACTAGAGAAGGCTTTAGCACCCAACTTTGGTTGCCCCAACTTGTATCCTGCAAACTTAGCCCCAGATATGAGTATCAGGAACTTCACTTTCGGTACTCTTGTAAAGGCCAAGCCCTGCGATTTTCACAAAAACTAGAATTAATCAAAACCTAAGTTGGGGTTTTCAGCTCCAGACCTTGGTTCTTGCCATATCAGGCACGATTAATAAGATTCCCAGAATTTTCTGTACCTGAGCTTGCAAGCCTGGAAGAGCAGCTGATATGAATGCTCCCTGGAAATCCAATTATGAACAGGAAAACAAAGACAGAAAACGAATCAAGTAAAAACCCAGAATTTTGTATAAATCAAACATATAATTCACCTGGGAAAAACCGAGGAGTCCATCAAAAGGACCACGATTCAACATGTAATCTTCTATATACATCAAACATTCTTCAAAGTTTCGATACTCTTTGAAGTCCTGCCATAAACAAAACAGCCCATTCCCTTACTTGCTAAAAGAATCAAAGACAGGAAAGATAATATCCAGATTACTGACCTCACTGCTCTGGTACCATTCTCGGTATGGAGGATCAAAGAGGCCTTCAACATCTGATTTGCCTCTGGCAGGGAAAGGGCCATCGAGGAAGTCAAGTTCCAGCTTTTCAAGAACAGCCTGAGGCCATCTTCCTATCAAAGTCCTGAGAATTACAGCACTTGTCCTGAATCCATGGAGACAAAGAATTTTGGGTTTCTTCGAATTCTCGACCTGGGTTTCCATCAACACTTTGACTTGTCCTTCTCTAGGTCTCTGACCCAGTAATCTAGTAGATGATGTTCTGAAGAGTTGACTCGTAGGGATAATCGGCCAAGAGGCGTGTGATGCCACCGGCGTCATGTGGACGGTGCCTGACTTGTTCATATATGTAGTAAAGATTATTATGTATTAAATTGTTTTCACTTTTGTTTTTAATTTTCTGTTTTTATTTTAAAATGTAATAAAAAATATTTTTATTTTAGTTTCTTTTCATTTTCATAATTTGTAAAAACTAATAAAAGTAAAATTTTTATATTTTTTAATTGATAGCAAATCAAATTAAAAAATATAATATTAATTACTAATAAAAATACGAATAATTTAATTTATTATATATTTAACTTTAATATTTATTTATAAATATAATTTAAATTTATACCACTAATTATCCCTGATGTCTACGGCTAACAAAATGAGCCTACTTTTAGTATGTAATGCAATTAGCTTTTCCTACATGAATTGCATATTTTAAACGCAAGTCAAACGTTAGACATTGAAGTAAACGAATCAGACTTGCGTTGCAATTTCAGAGACGAAACTGAGTTCTCTTTGAAATCTGACTGGTACCAGAGTTAGTTAAAACATCTTAACATGTTTAGAAATGAACAACGGATAACTGTTTCAGTGCACAAGTAGTTTAAGTTGCAATCAAGAACAAGAACAACAATACTTGGAGTTTGGAAAGATACATTTATTCGTACGCAACCTTATTCTTAAATAATTCTTTGCATACGGGGAAACAAAAAAAAGACAGCATCAGATCTGGACTTTGTGGCTATTCATCTTCCCTCTGCTGTGAAATCTTCTGGATCTTGTCAATGAAAGAAGACATGATCTCCAAGTTCCTGCCTTCTGAAACTTAATTATAAATTGATCAGTACCGTAGCTCATGATCCATAATTTGCAGTAAAGAAAAAGGATTTGGTGAGAAATTTGGCTGATTTGAAACTAACCAAGTCTTGGTACAGTATGCCCCTTGGAGTGATGAATGACCATAGGATCAACAAATGATTCTATCAACAGCTTTCCTTCTTCCTTCATAAAATCCTTCTCCCCTGCATCATGTGTAAAAAACTTGTTTAGAGAACGTAGATTCCATCTTTGGCAAGTAGTATTGGCAACAAGTCGGACCGGGATTATGTCGGACAAGGCTAGATCAAGTTTGGGCTGTGGTATTCTACTGGGACTCTATCGTAGGCCTAACCCAACACGTTACCATCCCTACTTCAAACTTTATGTCGAGTTGCAGCTTAACAAGGAAAAAGAAGTCTACGTGTTGCTCAAGTTTCAACAAATTTGACGAAGAAACATTGTCTAAGAAAAACCTGTGAAGTGTAGAGAGGGCAACTCAATGGGAGTTGAAAACGCAGTAGCAGCCATTTCTGGTGTTCCAAACTTGGAAGCTCCAAACTTGGCCCCTGATATGATTATCACGAATTTAATCGCCGGAATCCTGGTAAGCCCCACACCATCTCTCTGAATTCCAGGCAGAGAAGCTGTTATAGCCGCACCCTATGCAAAGAAATCAAAGAAGAATCAGACACAAAAGCAAGAACATTTGATTCTGAAACACAAAACCTCCAGAGATGTAACACAAACCCACCTGGGAAAAACCAAGAACTCCGTCGAAAGGTCCATGCTTTATCATGTAATCTTCTATGTATTCCAGACATGCTTCAAAGTTTCTGTAAACACTGAAATCCTCATTGGATTGGAACCATTCATAGTATGGAGGGTCATATATACCTTCAACGTCAGATTTTCCTTCAGCAGGAAATGGAGCATCCAGGAAAACAAGATCCAATCTTTGAAGTATGCTTTCTGGGAATCTTCCGATCAACTTCTGGATGATTGAACCGCTGGTTCTGAATCCATGGAGGCATAAAATTCTGGGTTTCTTCTGCTCTTCATTTCCCATTATCTCTTCGTCTGAAGATTCAGAGGATCTTGTTAGAATCACAAGGGCACATGTAAATTTCAGTCTCTGCGATCCTTTAGTTGGAGTACCATTAATGTTTCACCTATCTCTCTGTTTGTGCTATAACTCCAACAGGCAACAGTATCCTAAAATCTCATATTTTATCTGTTTTTTAACTTTAATTTGCGCCAGGAAAATCTCCTAATCCGAATTTTAACTATTCGAATCACGTAATTTATATGTTATATGTATATTTAAATGAAACTCGAAAACTAACGATTGCATCAGCAAATTGGAAGAATACGACTTTTACCTTTTAAAATGAAGAAAGTCATTTCAACAACACGATATGTTACGAATTTCTGAAGAAACTAAATTTTGAGCTACTTTATTTCATGATTTTCCATTCTCAAGCTGTTAAAACATGATATACATGCAACAGAGTTATTCCTGTTCCTTCTGCTGTAACATCTTCTGAATGTTGTCAATGAAAGAGGACATAATCTCCAAGTTCCTTCCTTCTGAAACCAAAGAGGAAAATGAATTAAGAATTAGTTAGTATTCATAGCTCATGATGCATAATTTGTAATCATGAACAATGATTTGATGAGAAATTTGGGTGAATTGAACTAACCAAGGCTTGGTACAGTATGCCCCTTTGAATGGTGAATGACCATAGGATCAACAAATGATTCTGTCAGCAATTTTCCTTCTTCCTTCAAAAAATCTATTTCCCCTGCATCATGTGTGAAAACATTATTTGTAGTGATAATTCAAGTGGTAAGGAAGTTGATAAATGAAAATTGTTTTATGTATAGGCTTTGCTTAGATATGAAGTTGGAAGTATTTTTAATTTATGTTAGGATTTGACTTCAAACTTAATCAATTTAGAAATTTTTTAATTAACTTTGACTTAGACCAATTCAAATTGAGTCCAAATTAAAATATGAAATATAATTAAAGAGAAATACAATTAATTTGATATAAAACGTTGTCAAAATACCAACCCCCATCTAAGCTTTGATAATTTAGTTTGTTTCAAATTCGGCAGCCCAATTTTAGGTTGACCAAATTTCGAACCATGATCAGACTTACTCTTTTAGTGTATAAATATAAAAAAATTAAAGACCAAAATAATTTTTTAATTTAAAAAATTATAATCACATTATTTTTTAAGACAGTTCAAGTTAAGTTAGGAGTAAATTCGACTTTGAATCGGACCGAACTTAATATATTTTCATCCCTGATCTTATTAAGATCAAGTTATTGGGATAATAAATCCCACATAGAAAAAAACATCTAATAATAACATATAAGGTTGAGAATGAGTAATCCTCCATAAGGTTAAGTCTTTTGGATCAACCTCATTTTCAACCTAACTTCAATTTCAAGATGTTAAGTGATCGTTTCACCACAAAAGCTTAAGCTTTTGTGTGAGGCCAACTTAATATATTTTATATATTCACTAACACACCCCTTTAAATGAAAGCCCTTTGAGCTTGAAACTTGCACAGGCTCATTCTACGTTGTACTGAATAATAGGTAGAGTATAAGATTTGAACTCACGATCACTTAGTCATAAAGGCTCTGATACCAAGTTAAGCGACCGTTTCATCACAAAAACTTAAACTTTTGTGTGAGGTCAATTTAATTGATTTTATATATTCAGTAACGTAAGGATTATTATAGATTTTTAATGAATACATTTAGAACCTTTTAAGTACCTATGAAATGGAGAGAGGGCAACTCAATGGGAGTTGAAAATGCAGTAGCAGCCAGTGGAGGTCCTCCAAACTTGGAACCTCCTAACTTAGCCCCTGATATGATTATCAGGAACTTAATCGCCGGAATCCCGGTAAGCCCCACGCCGTCCCTCTGAATTCCTGGCAGACAAGCCGCCAAAGCCCCCCCCCTACGGTGAAGGAACGAAAGAATAAGAATCAGACACAAAAACCCGTAGTGGTTAACCAAAATGCAAGAGCATTGATTTCTGAAAAACAGTAATGAGCTAAAGCACTCCTCCTGACCTGTGAAATACCAAGCACTCCATCGAAAGGTCCGTTCTTTATCATGTAATCTTCAATGAATGCTATACATTCTTCAAAGTTACTGTGCACACTGTAATCCTCATTGGATTGGAACCATTCGTAGTATGGAGGATCATATACTCCTTCAGCGTCAGATTTTCCTTCAGCAGGAAATGGAGCATCTGGGAAAACAAGATCCAATCTTTGAAGTAGACTTTCTGGGAATCTTCCTATCTCCTTCTGGAAGATTGAACCGCTGTTTCTGAATCCATGGAGGCATAAAATTCTGGGTTTCTTCTGTTCTTCATTTGCCATTGTCGTTGTATATTTCTCAGGAATTTCCTCTCTTCGACAGGTAAGTCTTTAGATTTGGCATTATATCATGGTCTAATTTAATGCTAGAATCACAAAGGCCCATGCAAATTATTTGTCTGCATTATATTTAGTTTAAGTATCATAAATCTTTCGTACATTTATCGAGAAAAGAAGAAAAACTGAACCCAGAACATTGAATAATGTTAGGATATTATATATATATATATCTCTTTTACTTAATTTTGGCATTTTAATTGGACATATAAGATATAACTTTAGGAATTCTATGCTACATTGGAGTTTATCATCATGGTGACATTGGAATTAATTTTACTGTTGGACATCCTAAAAATTACTGCTAGAATATGTTGGTAAATTGAAATCGTTACTGCTAGATTTTGTGGACTGTGTGGATTGAAGAAAATCAAGGGATGAGGTTGTTGAGTGATAAAAGTCAGTGTGGTGGCTGCATGGTTTAACAGGGACTCTAATTGCTTGTGGATTGCGTACATTTCCTAATTATTGAAGAATTTTAATAAAACCGTAAGTGGTAGAAACTAAGTGGGAGTGTGTGTGTCATTGACAGGTGCGTATATTTTTGCGGGAGATAGCTGAATAAGGTTTTTGGGTGGTTGAAGGTGAAGTGCGTCAGGTATTGCAACGGTGTAGTGGGTATGCCTTAATTGTCCATTGAACAAACATTGTAGTAATTGTGTATGTCGTGTGAGAGAGCTGAATAACGTACGTGAAGTGAGACATGCTACGGTGAAGAGGGTCTTGTCGACGGTGCAGTGGGTTAACGTGTTACTTTTTCCAAGCGTCTTCATCTATTGTCTATACTTTCGTATGGTTTAATTGAAGATGTTGAAGTTGGGATGGATCGTTTCTATTGAAGAGTTATTTTCGAAAAGCTGAAACCATAGGGAAGTTCTTTTCTTATCTCAAGTATACTGTCGTTCAATTCTTAGTTGATTGAATACTTGAGTTATTTTTATTAATTATTGTTTGAGTGAAAGTAGTTAGAAAAATCCTCTGACGAGGTTAACACTAGTCGGTCGTGTTATCGGGTGTGAAAATCTTTCATGGGAAGTGAGGTTGAGAAATAGTTACAAGGATTGAGTGGTGTTGCTCTAGGGTGACCTTATGTAAATCTATTGTAATTAGGAAAAAATTATTAATCTGAGTGAGGGCCTCACAGACATAGGCAAAGTGTGCCGAACTGCGTTACTAAATTTTTGGTGTTCTTATTTTTTCGTTTTTGCTTGGTTTTATTTTGTTCGTGCCAAAGAAGTTTACGGAGAGTTTGTGAAATATTTAACACTTTTGGTTTTTTAATTGGTATCAGAGCAAGGTCACCAATTTAGAACTTAGTAGAAAGTTAGTGCAAATCCTAGTTTCGCGAACGTGGCTACAAGAGAGGGTGCATCAATCACCAAACTACCACTATTGGATGGATCTAACTATCCTGCCTGGAAATCACAGATGAAAGTCTTCATCCAAGCTCTGGGCACGAAAGCTTGGCATTCGGTAGTATATGGTTGGACTCATCCGATGATCACTGATGATAAAGGAGTGGCAGTTCAGAAAGATCTATCTGAATGGACAAGAGTCGAAGAAGAAAATGCACTCAAAAATTCACAAGCAATGCATGCGATATTCAATGTTATTAATGAGGGACGCTTCTCAATGATTTCAGCTTATGAATCAGCAAAAGAAACGTGGAATGCTTTACAAACTATTCATGAAGGATCAAAATTCGTGATAACTTCGAAACTGCAGGTGTTAGCTGTGCGGTTTGAAGAGCTAAAGATGGATGAGAATGAGATTATTGGATACTTTCATAAAAAATTGCGAGATATAACAAATCAGGCTCATCAACCGGGGAAGAAATACTCTAACGTGAAATCAGTCAAGAAAATGCTGAGATCGCTAATTCCAAGATTTATTCTAAAAATTGCAGCAATAGAGGAGGTCCACGACATTGATAATCTGTCATTAGAAAAAGTTATTGGAATTCTTACAAACTTCGAGATGAGGTCCAAAAAGAGTCAGTTGAAGTCTTGGAGGAAGAAGAAGTTGGGCTGCACTTGTTCTTAAAGTTCCAGGTGATGTTGAGCCCATTTGGTGACTTTAAAGCTTGTGTTTTTGTACCTAATCATAGTGAGTTGTTCGAAGCCTCGGAGCAGTAGATTTTCTCACATTTAAATTGGGCTTAGTTTGGTCTAATTTAACTAGTATTTGGTTTGATATAAAGACTTGTTTTATTTCCTGTTTTATCTTGGCTCGGATTTGTTATTTTGGCCCGATTTAATGACTTGTTTGGTTTGTTTTATTTTATCTATTTTGTAAGACTTTTATTATAGATTTTATTTTTGTTTTAATGAGCTAAAAAACTGCAGAATAAGAAAGGTAAGGAGCTGACTTTGTGGCTACCCATTTGCTTCCTGTTTCAGCTGATTTGTTTCTTATTCAATATTATTTAGAAAAATATAAGGAAAAGTCGAGATTTTCTCTCAATCTTTTGACAAGGAATTGTCTAGGTTTTGATTGTTTTTTCCAAAGAACAATCATTGGGTTTGATTATTTTCCGAAAATAATCAAAAGGGCTTGTTTGTTTGCCGAAAATATTCAATCATTTGTGTGTTGTGCGATTTTCAGAATTCTGTCTGAGATCTAATTTCGTTTTCCAATTCCTGTTTCCTGTGTTCATCAACTCAAAAATTTTTCGTTTTTCAAGTTTATTCCTCACATCTTAAATTAAAAATCTCCAGAAGACATCTTCATCTAATTCGAACCCTAGTCTCCTCAAAATTCTCATTTTCACCATCTATTTTCATTCTATCGCCCAAATTAACATGTTACCACAAAATCCACCATGACTCAATCATTCCTTATCCGATTAATCAGATTCTTGTGTCTAAATTGTAGTTAACAAAAAGTTCTACAACTTTGCTTCTTTCCTCAAAACTCAATTCTCAGCCAATTAACCCAGAAATGTCTTCATATTTTCTGTTCCAGTTTTATCCGATAAAAACCAGATTGCCCAAAACTTTTCCAATAACCACCAGACCTTATTCCGATCACTTTTAGGCCATTCCTCCATCATTGTTGGTATCAGAGCCAGGTTTTTGAACTGTGATGTGACTCTCCAACATGTCAGGTCCAACTTGAAACGATTTGGAGAAGTTATTTGCGAAAATTGATGAGATGAGTCTCAAGATGGAGAAGTTTAAAACTTTTCTCTTGGAAAGTGAGGCTGCCAAGACAAAGGAGGCTGCCTTGGGTATGTTTGAGACACCAGGAGACACTTCCCATGCTCATTAAGTCGTGGATGATGAATTTCATGATGAGGTAAATGAATCTATTGCTACTGGTCATAATTATGGTATTATAATAAGTGGAAACGGTTAACGAGGGAGAGATAGAGGTCCATATGGTGCTGGCCGTTTAGGACCAATTAGAGGCCCTCAAATTCATCAACTTAGAAATGATAGAAATGACCGTATTAATGATATGTTCAATATTAAAGTTGAGTTGCCTGAGTTTGTTAGGAAACTTGATGTTGATGTGTTCAATGAGTGGTTATATACAATTGAAAGAGTTTTTGAGCTAAAAGATGTGCTTGAAGATAAAAAGGTGAAGTTAGTTGCAATGAGATTGGGAGGGTATGCTGCCCTTTGGTGGGATAATTTGCAAAATAAGAGGCTTAGAGAAGGGAGGCCAAAAATCACTAGATGGGATAGAATGAAGATAGAATTGGAAGAAACATTTGTGCCTCCTCAACATAGGCAGCAAATATTGAAAAAAATGTTTTCTTTGGTTCAAAATAGAAAGCCAGTTGAAG
>JAOTJB010000210.1:2438847-2448960 GCA_027123815.1 Erythroxylum minutifolium | reverse complement strand
AACTAAATCTTTGTTAAGTTAATAATTGTTTTATTAAATTAATCACATGATTAGGGTTAAGAAAATTATCAGTCATCGAATCCTAAGCTTAATGATATGATTAAAAAAAAGATGAAGTACCCTGAAAAAGTTAACTGCTCCGATGGAACCTTCTCTTTTCCCAGAAATTGAATTTGCCCGAAGACTGTATATTGATACATGATCTAAGTAATTAATTTCTTTCTATTCCTTATTACTTATATTATTTAGCTTTTTTCTTTATTATTTTGATTATTCTTTATTACTATTTTAATTACTATTAACAAATAACAAAATAAATCAATGTAAAAAAAATCATAGGACCACTAAAAGAATAAGTGTTTCTTTGTACCTTCCAGGCAATTGGAAAATAAAGAAATAGTTAATATATTCAAGATAATTACATATTTACAAAATACCATCTCAATTCATCCTATTTCATCAGATCTGGGATGTGATATGGTTCTGAAGGATGAACTGGATATGGACAACTCCCATAAGATTTCTTTCTTAAACAAAAACTGTTTTTTGATTTATTTCATCTATTTGATGATCAGAACAGAGGCAGGTAGATGTTACACCATAATTTTAAATTAGAAGAGAGATTTCGAGAAATGGCAGATCTATTCACTTTATCAATAACTAAGCCAAATCTGGTGTATCATAAGGGATTTGCCTTTTTTATTGATTCCTACAGATTGGAACAAAAACAATTCTTGAATAAGGTATTCAACTTTAGGAATGAATGGAAAAAGAAATCTTTTTAGTTCTACCTTTTTTTCTATTGAATAAGTACCTTGTGTCAGAATTGAGAAATTTTATGGCTTGAATCTTTAGTATAAGTACCTTGTGTCAGAATTGAGAAAATCTATGGCTCGAATCTTTAGTATTCTCTTATTGACTACCTGTTTCTACTCTTTAGGCATAATTCCGTCACCCATTTTTACTGAAAAAACTGTAAGAAACCTCAGAAACAGAAGAAAGGGAGGAAGAAACAGATGTAAAAATAGAAATAACTTTCGAAACGAAGGGGACTAAACAAGAACAAGAGGCATTCACTAAAGAAAATCCTGCTTCTTCCCTTTTTTTGGAAGAAAAGGAGGATCTGGGCAAGAATAAACAATAACAACAATAACATCAACAACAGCAAGAACAACAACAACAAGAACAAGAATAATAATAATAATAATAATAATAATAATAATAATAATAATAATAATAATAATAATAATATTAATAATAATAAAAAGATCATAAATTATGTGATGAAGTTCAATGATTAAAAACTCCAATTCAACTGTAAAAATCTTGAATTTTTTAACTTTTTAGTTCAATTTTTAACTTTCTTGTTCGATTTATTTTAATAACTCTTCTTCTTAAAAATTGATAAGTTTATTAATTAATCGGTTAATTTTTATAAATTAATAAGTTTTTATAAACTAAAGTAAATTTATTAATTTTCATTTAACAACTTTTTTTAATTAAACTTCAAATTATTTGAAAAATAAAGATAATTTACTTCAATCATATTTTAAATTCTTTAATTTTATTCAATCTTTAATATGATCTAATACTAGTTGAACCTTAAACTTTTTGTCTTATTTCAACTTCCAATCTAGTTTTAAAAATATTGATGAATTTAACTTAATTAATATTAAAAAATTTACGTGTCTTCTTATTCTTTGTATCTCAACTAAAAAATTTAGTAAAAAAATTATATAATCCGTAACTATAACCCTTAATTTAGAAGGATTCAAGGTAGTGAGGAAATCTCCAATCACCAACGGAAACAGAATTAGGGGAGGTGATTACAGATGAAGGCAGAATGGAACAGCTTACAGTGGACTATTTTTCTACAGTCTATGCTTCGAAAGTGTCGAACAGCTCTGAAATTCTTGATCTTGTTCAACCGAAGGTGACTTCTATCCAAAATAATATCCTTACTGCTCCCTTTATGTTAGACGAGATCCGAACCGCTGCATTTGATATGTAGCCAGACAAATGACCTGGACCGGATGGTCTCAACTCGGCACTCTTTCAAAAATATTGCCATGTGATTGGGGAAGATATCTGGAGAGGTTGCAGACAATGGCTTGACACAGGTATTTTTTCGAATACTGATACTCATATTGTGTTGTTGTCTAAATGTGAAAACCCAGTGACTTTGAAAGATTTTAGACCTATTTCGCTTTGTAACATTTTATACAAAATTGTGGCTAAGTCTTTAGCAAATAGGTTGAAACAGTTTCTTCCTCTTATGATTGATGAATGTCAATCTGCTTTCGTCATTGGGAGGTTGATTTCTGACAATGTGATTGTGGCATTTGAATTAATTCATAATATTAAGGGTAGGAAGAGTTAGGAGGTGCTTGTGCTTTAAAAATTGATATTTCAAAAGCATATGACAGGTTAATTGGGATTTTTTGAGGAGTATGATGTTGAAAATGGGTTTTTGTGAGAAGTGGGTGACGTGGATGATGTTATGTGTTACTGATGTGAAGTATTCTGTCTTGTTGAATAGGAAGGAGATTGGTCCTATTTGTCCTGGTAAAGGTTTCAGACAGGGCGATCCTCTTTCGCCTTACTTATTCTTATTTTGTGCGGAGAGATTGTCTTTATTATTTCAGGATGCTAAGAGGAGAGGTACATTGCAGGGTGTGAAGGTGGGTAGGAATTGTCTGATCATAACGCATTTACTTTTTGAGGATGATTATTTCTTCTTTTTTTAGGGTTCTTTACAAGAAGTTGGGGTGGTCAATGAAATTTTAAAAAAATATGAGAGAGTGTCTGGCCAAGCTATAAATCTGAATAAGTCGGGTATCTTTTTTAGCCCGAATATGAGTAGAGAGTTGATGGGTGATATCTCTACACTTTTAAGAGTTGCTGGTTCTATTGGCGACAGTAGTTATCTCGGTCTTCCATCTCTCATTAGCAAATCTAGGAAGCAAGTGTTTGGCTTCCTTTGGGACATAATTGAGAAAAGAATCGAGAACTGGTCTAACATATTCCTCTCTAGAGCCGGGAAGGAGGTGCTAATAAGTTGGTTGTACAAGTAATTCCTACTTATAGTATGAGTGTGTTTAAGTTGCCTCTTTCTATTTATGAAGCGATGCAAAAAAGAATGAACAAATATTGGTGGGGGGAGAAGAGTGGAGGGAGGAGAGGGATTCATTGGTTAGCGTGGGAGAGGATGTGTTATAGTAAGGGGCAGGGAGGAATGGGTTTTATGGATATTCATTATTTTAATATGGCCATGTTGGCGAAGCAAGGGTGGTGTCTTATGACGGAGCCCGATACTCTTTTTTCTAAGCTTTTCAAAGCTAAATATTTATATAATAGGGATTTTTTGGATGTTTCATTGGGTAGGTGTCCTAGTTATGTATAGAGGAGTATTCATGCTTCTATTGAGGTATTGAAACAAGGTATAAGGTGGAGAGTGGGGAATGGGGAGAATATTGGCATTTTATCACATCCTTGGGTGCCTTTAGATCATAGTTTTTGGGCGGAGGATAGTAGGGATTTTATTGATCCTAATATGAAAGTAAGGGAGCTTTTTGTTGAGGGGGAGAGGAGATGGGATGTGGGGAAGGTAATGAATCTATGTAGCTTGAGAGAGTTTAAAGCTATATTGGGGATTCCTATTAGCATTCATGCTAATTGGGATCAAATTATGTGGCATTGGGAGAAAAAAGGCAAATATATTGTTAAATCGGGGTATTATGTGGCTAAGAGGTATTTGAGAGGGAAGGAGAATGGGGTAGAAGTTGGATGGTGGGATAAGACGTAGGGTATTGACGCTTCCCCTAAAGATAAAGATTTTATGTGGAGGGCATTAAGAAATGTGTTGCCTACTAAGGAGAGATTGAGGAGGAGAGGGGTGGAGGTGGATATAAGGTGTCCTTGGTGTGGGGAGGAAGAAGCTATAAATCATGCTCTTGTGTTATGTTGTAAGGCTAAGGGGGTTTGGAGGCAAGGGGGTATGAAGTGGGTGATACTAACATTTCTTTTCTTAACTTCTTTTTACAGGTAATTGCTAGTGGTGATAAACTAAAATCTCAAAAGTTTACGGTGTATGCTAGATATATTTGGATGGCAAGGAACAACACTCTTTGGATGAGAGACACTTGTTACACTACACATTTGAAGACCCAAGAATACATCAATCTTTGGGAGCACGCAAAGATTTTGCAAGGAGCTGGGCTACTGTATCGTCTAACACAATTTGGCAAAGGCTTGCCACACATCCAGCAAGTCGTCCTAGAAATAGCGGTGACCAATTATGGCAAGCTTTTGTGGACGGATCAATATTTGAGCAAGAAGGCATGCAAGGCTTTGGTGCTGTGATGGAAACAGAGGAAGACATTTTTATTTGAGCAATTTCGGGTCACTATACTAGTGGTTTGGATCCTTTAATTGCAAAGGCATTAGCACTTCGAAGTTTTTATTATTTCTCAAGCAATATTTTGATGATCATGGAGGCACTATTTTTATTGACTCGCAAGTTTTATTTTTTGCTTTGAGCTCCCTTAATTTAAATAGGTCAGATGTTGGGAGTATTATTTATGATTGTAAGATTTTATTTTTAGAACTCCCTAAGGTGTCGTGTGGATGGATTCGTACGCAAGCCAATAGAAAGGCTCATACCTTAGCTCGAGCTTCTATTCGCTTTGCGCATCTATGTATTTAGGATCGCATCCCTTAATGTTTGTCTAAGATTTATGATAAGGAATGAAAGACTATGAGTTTTACTCTTAAAAAAAAAGTCTCATATTAAAACCACAAATTGGATTGCTTCTCATTATATTAGTCCTAATACTTGTGAAAACAAGAACTCTTGTAAGATTCATTCTGAATTATTCTAATGTTAAATTTGTTGTGAAACTCTGGGTTAATTTCCACCAATAATGACAAATTCATTTTGACCACTATTGCCTAAATGAATAGAGTGTGAACAATTGTACTAAAAAATTACACCAGGTAAAATTTCAGGAAAGACTGAAGGTCACAGACGGTCCCACTTAAATTCCAATCTCCTAGACAGAATTTTCCTAGACATGCAATTTAATAGTACAATAATTAACTACAACTATACCCAACAATAACCATTAAATAGATAAATAAAGAACATCAAAATTTAACGAGGTTCAGGGAATTATGCCTACTTCCTCTGACACTGCTAAATTAATATTTCACTATTTTATGGAAATCATACAAGTGAAATACTACAAAAGGGGAGAAGAAATTTGATCTTATGGAAGACAATATTGGGATGCTTAAGATAGGTGAAGGAGTCTTCCTTTTATAACTTAAGAAGACTCTCCCATCTTTGTAATTCTTCAATATGAGATTTCAAAATATGTCATAAGGCAATAATTCTCTACTGTGACATATTTCGCATCTTCAAATCTCTCACAAAATTCATTTTTAGTAATATTTTAAAATGCTTTTTACAGCGCCTATCTTCAATTTTTAGCAATATTGATCAAGTTCAAATAATGTTGAAACTTGACCGCAGTTATTACCTTTGTCAACATATCAGCAGGATTCTCAGTAATAAGAATCCTGCTGATATGTTGACAAAGGTGGTGACTGTAGTCAAGTTCCAACATGTGTCTTACAAGAACCTACTCAACATGTCTTATACCAAAAATGAAAAACAATATATATAAATAAGGGCAATCAAACCTATATTTAATTTCAAAAGTGATGTATTTGGAGTTTGACTGTTTCATTTAATATTTCCTTAATTTGTATTTTTTATGATAGAATTCATAATTCATAATTATTTTTAAGTGTATATTGAATAAATTGTCCAATGTATGCAACAATTTACAAAATATATTATAAATAATTTATTTGACAAGTGATCAAATCAAGTAAGAGATAAAATTTAATTCGTAGGCCAATATATCTCAAAATTTAATTTATTATTTTAATCATTAAATTAAATTTAACTAAATCACATCTCTAATTTGAAACATTTAAATTAGTGTACATATGATCAATATTTTAAAAATCTGATCGAAAGTTAAACCGATAAGCTAAAAGATTTAAGGTTTAAAAAGTTCAACCGAGAACAGACCGTCATAAAATCGATTAAAGTTTGAATAAAATTAAAAAATTTAAAATATAATTAAAGAAGATTGTCTTTACTCGTTGAAGAATTTAAAGTTTAATTAAAAAAGGTTGTTAAATAAAAATTTATTTATTTATTTTCATTTGTAAAAGTTAATTTATTTATAAAACCGACCGATTAATTAATAAACTGATTGATTTTTAACAACAAGGATTATTAAAATAAATTAAATAATTAAAATTCGAATTAAAAAGTCAAGTATATATGGTAAAATTAGTTAAATTTTTTAATTTTAATGGATTAAAATATCATTGATAATTTTTAATTTATTAATTGTACCATTTAAAAATTATTTTCCAAAGATTACACAATTATTGGGTAGACAAGAGGATTTGCTTGAGTCACAGTTCATCCTATTTCTTCATAGCACTAGATGATGTAGAATTGCTAGTGGCATTTAGTGTTAATTATTTTAAACACACGTTTATTAAAAGTATTTTGTAAAAATATTTTTAAAAATGTAAATTTTGTAAAAATATTTTTAAAAAATTAAAAATGTAAATCAACTTTTTAAAATTAAATTTGGCCTGAGTTATTTAAACTCAGACCTATTCAAGACCTAACTCTTTTAAATTAAGCGATATTATTTAACTTTAAATCTCGATTAAGCCTAATCCTAAATTTGGCTTATTAAAATACTTAATTCTGGAGTTATGAATCGCGAATTATACATAGGTTTTTTTATTTTTTTTTTATCAAAGATGATTTTGCAAAACAAAACTTCCTCTTTTTGCGTATAGTCACTGAGACGATTCCCTGGCAGACATTTTCTGACTTTCATTGTTTCACTGCTCCTTTCTCTACTCAGTAATGACTAAACCCTTCAGATCTTTCCACGTAAGATATGTACTTGTGTGTTTACACTCGAGTCAAATATCTGGTTTGACCACCCAAAAGTACTCTTACAATTAATTATTTTTAACAAAGTTGAAGTTCGATCCATGATCATCAAAGCTCTTAAGATTACGCTGATTATATCTTAATTAAAAATCTTTAAATATTGACATTTAAACATATAAAACATCACAGGCTTGTGATACAAGCGTATAATTGATGATAACACTCATTTAAAATCCTAACCCGACCAATCCATTGTCAAATCTACAGGATCTGTCTACCATACGTACAAGACCTGGCATGCAACTTGGCATAGAAATGGAGAAATAGAAATGATGCACCAACATAATTGATTGAAGCTCTTGTATAATGAAGGTACCCTAAGAACCCAAAGTTTTATGAAACTACAAGCAAAATCACCTATTATTCGTCATTCAGTATTATATCAGCAGCCTACCCTTTTCTACAACTTAGGACAGTCACTGAAATCGAGCGAGACACAGATAGAGAAATGGCGTTAGAAACTGTGATATTCCAGCAAGAAACCTTTAGCTGTGGCTGTTGCAAGGATATCTACATGTCCTCTGGCCTGGAAGAAGGCAAAGTTTACCAAGAAACTTTATCTGATACATGCGCTTGTTCTGCATTTTCGGTGGGAACCGTTGTGAAGGAAAGTGAGACCAACTCTTTCACCCAAGAACGATCTGCAGGAGGGGAGTTCTTCACCGGGGAAGTTCCTCCGGCCATCAGTCAAGGACGGAGGAAACGAAGACGTAGCAAAAACGTCAAGAACATGGAACAAATTGAGCACCAGAGAATGGTTCACATTACTGTGGAGCGAAACAGGAGAAAGCAAATGAGCGAGTATTTGACTGGTCTTCGCTCAATGATGCCTTCCTCTTACGTTCAGAGAGTACGTACGCCGTATCCTTTCACATATGTGGAACTGTTTGTTTCCTGGGAAAATTTTTTCCGTCTCATTGGGTTACTTGATGCAGGGAGACCAGGCATCGATCGTAGGGGGTGCCATTAACTTTGTCAAGGATCTAGAGCATCTCCTCCAATCCATGGAAATCTACAAACGAAACAAAAAGCAAACAGATCATACAAACACAAATAACCCAACTTCTCTTTTCTCTGAATTCTTCTTATCTGATCAGAGCAATTCATCATCGTCAACGGTTGAGAAGAAATCGTCAGCCATAGCAGATGTTGAGGTGACAATGGTGGAAAATCATGCAAACGTCAGAGTACGAACAAGAAGGCACCCAAAACAGCTCGTGAAGATGGTATCAGGACTTCACTCACTTCGTCTCACTGTTCTTCACCTGAATGTCACAACTGCTCAGCACATGGTGCTCTATTCTTTCAGTGTTAAGGTTAGTAGGAAATCCAAAAAACAAGAAATAACCTATCACCTTCCATGTTCTTGTTGTTGGTGACAATTATGAAACCTGTATTTGGATAATTTGAGGCAGGTTGAAGATGAGTGTAAGCTGAGTTCAGTCAAAGAAGTAGCGGCTGCTGTTTATGCCATGGTAGGTAGGATCCAAGAGGAGTCCATTTCCGATTTACCTCGTTAATTAGAATCTGTTCTAATTAGTTACTTTCTCAATGTTGGTATGTTTCTTTCTGTGTTTTCTCCTAATTGTTACTGTTTCCTTCAACATTACTCAAAATTCTGATCATTCCTTATAATAATAATAATAATATAACAACAACAACAACGATATTAGGCAGAAATCCAGCTAAGATGCAGGATCTAAAGAGGTCCAGTAATACATAGCCTTATTTCTAACTAAGCGAGAGACTATTTCTAAATGAGTCACGCGAAAAAAATATATAAATTCCACAAAATCGCTTGCTATTCATATATTAAATAGAAAAAAATTATTAGTTTGATAAAGTAACAACAAAAAGTATGAATAAATTTTTATTATTTTTAATTTTTTATATCTTCATATTTTGTCAATAACATATTATACCTTATTTTATTAAATAATT
The DNA here is from genome assembly GCA_027123815.1 of Erythroxylum minutifolium. Classification (NCBI taxonomy): domain Eukaryota; kingdom Viridiplantae; phylum Streptophyta; class Magnoliopsida; order Malpighiales; family Erythroxylaceae; genus Erythroxylum; species Erythroxylum minutifolium. The sequence continues at coordinate 2,439,965 of JAOTJB010000210.1, read as the reverse complement.
GAAATATTGAAATTTAATAATGTATATTTTAAGTATTCTATTATAAATAAGTTGTTTTTGTTAATCAATTTCTCTAAATAAGGGAAGCTTATTATGAAATAATTCACATTTACGGTATATCTTATGGTTGGGTCCATAAATCCCCTTAGGTTTTGGAAATGCTGAGTAAAAGGTCGACACCTTTGCAATGATCCACTCCAAAATACCTCTCTTTCCTTCAATTGCTCTTACCCCATACGTTTTTCCAATTATTGGGGTACGAACGTTTACTTTATCCAAATCATGTCTTCTAAGTCATGAAATTTGTGAAATCACATAACCTCCCAATTTAAAGGGTACGTGTTCTAATAATAGCCCCTAAGGGTGGTTGAGTTGGTAGAGTAGAGATTATGAGGTTAAAAAGTCTTGTGTTCGAATTATCCTATTTATACTCTCTCAATCGAGCCTGTCGTACAGGATTTACCTAATGCGAAGTACCAAATTGACTTGATTTGTAGACTATTGCATCAATCCAAAAGTTTACCCAATGTGCATATAAAGAATAACAACTGTCGGTTCCTCTATTAAAAAAAAGTGTTTTAATAACAGTAAGGAAAAAAAGGTGTTTCTAATAATGGTAAGAGGGATTGTAATTAAAGATAGTCCGATTCATTCCAATTTAGTTCGAATCAGCTCAATTCAATTTAATTTAAATTGACCCGAGTCGGTTCAAAGTTTAAAATTAATTTGATGATTTTAAAGGTTAAAAGCTAATTAATCAAATTAACATTATTAAAATTTGTTGTTTTTAAATTGTTTGAATTTAAGTTTAACTTAAAAATTAAATTAATTCAACCTATTATTATTCTTAATTGTAACTTACTTAAAATTTTAAAATATAATTAATGAATTACTAATCTGATTTTAAATTATTAAAAATTAATATTAATTATACTGACTTTATAACTTTATTTTAAAATTTTAACTTATAAAAATTTTATTTTAAATAGGTGAATTAGGAATTATTATGTATGGATGATAATTTATTCAAACGATCGATTACAAATTTTTTCAATTAAAAAATAGAAAAATTATTGTACTAGTTACTGTTAGAAAATAGTTTGCTAACAAAATTGGCT
>JAOTJB010000210.1:2363365-2375270 GCA_027123815.1 Erythroxylum minutifolium | reverse complement strand
AAGATTTAGTTAGATCTTTTGTATTTCCTCTTTCATATAGTATATTTTGTATTAGGATATGATGATGTACATGTACAGATTTTTGAAAGCTACAATGTATATACATTCAGATTTATGAAATGAAAAGAGGACATTTGTTTTAAAAATTCGGTGACTTTCTTATATGATAGTAGATGCCATGATTAAGTGGGATAATTTACCATGTGATAAAGTGAAGTGCGATAGTTAACACGCCGTTGTTATAGGGCATGTACTAGAATATCATAAAGATGTTTACGTATGTACCTTATAGCAGTGGGGGTGTTACATGACCTCCTACTCTTCTCCAAGGCTTGCTATAATTCTTTTGAACTACTTATATCTACTTTGCTTACTTTTAAAGACTTGTCAGGATTGAAGGTAAACTTTAATAAGAGCCACTTAATATTGACATCTAATGCTAATAGGATGAAGGGTAACAAATCTCTAATCATAGGTATGAGCAGAAAACTAACACAATTAACTTATTTAGGACTTCCTATCATTACTAAAAGGATACAATTCTCTTGATGATATCCCTTAGTAGAGAAAATTTAGAGAAAATTGAATATGTGGGCTAATAAGATTCTTTCTTTTGGAGGAAGGTTGTTACTCTTAAAATCATTATTGAATTCTTTGCATATTTATTAGTCTTCTAACATGTCATTAGCTAAAGGAGTCATCAAAACTATTGATAAATTATTTAAAAGATTCTTATTGGAAAACTGAACATAAATAACCATTGTGCTAAAGTCAAATGGACATAGGAATGTAAGAGAGAGGAGGAGGGTGGCCTGTGGATAACCTCTACTAGAACCTTTAACAGAATTGCATTAATTAAAAAACTATGGAATATCCTGTTGGAAAAGGAGTTATTATGGATTAAATGTTTCTATAGCTACATTCTTAAAGGGAACAATATATGATATATTCCTCTCAAATCTACCTTTTCTTAGACACTGACACAGCTACTAAAACTAAGGGCCACCTTAGAACCTGTTGTCTATTGCAAGGTTGAAAATGGAGAGAAGGCTTTCCTATAGTTTGATAATTGGACAGGTAAAGGACCCCTAATCAGAATTACACAGGCTCTTCATTGATGGAATTCATTCCCCGCCTTCACTAAGGTTAACTTAATCTTAATAGGAGGACAATAAAGTAAATTCCCTATAGGGCTACATTACCTTATTCCCAGTTACCTACCTGAACTGAGAAAAAAAGACACTAACAATGCCTCAATCAACCCTCCAGTAATTTCAATATCATAAGATTTACTGATTGGATAGACCAAGATAATCTATAGGTTGATTGGTTTTCTATTATTTAACATAAATATATCATTCCTAGTTATTCATTCCTCTTATGGTTAGCAACCTTGGATAAAATGAGCACTCTAAACATGATGCATTGCTTATCTACTGACTCTATATGTGCACTCTGTGAAAGAGAGGAAGAGTCGAGGGACCATCTCTTCTTCCTATGTGACAATTCTCAACTCATATGGAGCAAAATTCAAGAACTTTGTTTGGTGTCAAATGATGGGAACATGTTTGTGGATGCTCTCAATTGGCATTTAAAGCTAGAAAACATTCCTAATTCAAGCAGGGATATCTATGTCATCTCTTTCACCTCCTTTGTTAAAGAAATATGGTGAGAGAGGAATCTAAGGGGATTCCAAGAACAAGTCATTTACTAAAAATGAAACAATGTTCTCTCTAATTTATAGAATTAGAAACTCCTATATTCTCAGGAGATTGTGAATTGTTACCTTAATCTAGCATCTTCATAGAGAATCAATTAAATTTAAAACAAGCAAATAGAGGGTGAGAAAAGTAATGATTTCATATAATGTAAAGCAGTTACCTATTAAGCAATTATCGAAGGATCATATATGAGAGTAAGAAGCATGCAAGACTAATTTAGGAACTCTCTCCCCTTTGCAATTGCCCAAACTAGCAACAAGAGCTAAGATAAGATGATTAAAGACTCAAAAAGTAGGATTAACCAGTAATAGACAGGGGAAATGACCATTATTAACTAAAGATCATCAAATTAAAGCAATGAGGAGATGTCGCGGGCACTGAACTATCTAAAGGAGCATGGGATTTTCCTATCCCTAATTAGGTAATTTTTGGACGTGTCGAATGCCTATGGAATGTATTCTTACTATTTTGTGAAATAATGATGTTGTGTGGATCTTCGTATGGTACGTTTCAGGAGGTTTATTTATTTATTTTTTGAAGAAGAGTCTATTCTTAACTCTTTTGATGCATGTATCTTAACATTATCCTACGTAATTATATCTCATTCATTAATGACATCTTTCAATTTTTTTTAAGAGTTGAAGGGGAGGAACAAGACCTTATCGCAGCAATCAGAATATCCGTCTTCACCAACTGCATGGCTTAGATGGATAAGTAAATGTATTTGATATTTTGCTACTCATTAATTTTTATATGAAATCTTAATTGATAGTTTTTTTCAAGATACTGGTTCATGTACATTATAATTTTTTTATTATATTATCAATCAGGATAATTTTAACTTTATATTATCAATCAATGTTATATTATTTACAGAAATTAAACATACAAAAAATCAAAAGATTGTCAAAAGAAAACTCGGGGAGGAAATGAGAAATGGTGGTTGAAACTTATAATAGTTAAATTTCTTAACAGAATTAAAATACTCCATTGGTAAATTAGCGATGGAATATTGTAATTCTATAGGTAGCTTATTGATGAAATAATGTATTCCGTTTGGAAAAATTTAGCGACGCATAATGTTGTCCATGGGTAAAATTTTGTGACAAATATTGTATATCTTTCGGTGAATTTAGTGACGAAATATTGTAACTCCATCAGTATATTTAGCGACAGATTTACAATTTACCGTCGCTAATTTCACAGATGGAATATTGTGAATCTGTCGTAAATTTAACGACAAAATATTTTATTATCGTTAGTAAATTTACTAACAGAAATACAAAACTTCATCGCGAAATGTACTAACAGATATATAATATTTTATCGCTAAATTTGCGACAGATTCACAACATTCATCGCCAAAATTTACTTACGATCGTTTCTTCAACGACTCTTTCCGTCAGTAATTTCTGTCGCCAAATTTGTTTTCTAACAGGAAATATTTATTTTCCGTTTGTAATTTTTGTCGCTAAAATTGATTTTTCTTATAGTGTGACTTGTCACCTCCACCATGTGCACTATTAAATGTAGTATTTCCTAATTTCTTTGATTGGGCTGTATTATGACCAAAAAAAGCTACAAAACTCCTAATAAGATTTACACCTCCTAAAAATGACAGAAGCACTTATCACATCATATTCCTTCTTAGTGACATAAAGGTGATTCACAAGTTCGCCATTGGCTAAGACATCCAATTGTTTTAATTTAAGTTGTACGAAAATAAAAACTAGAAAGATTATGGAAATGTTAATTATATATATAAGAAGGGAACTGGGAGAACATAAAGTTTGTTATTTATCAGAGATGAAATTTAATTTTTATTTTAGATATAATTAATAATTTTTACTCTTAAAGATTTTCTTAATATATGTTTATATTTATTTAATATAAATTTAATAACCTAAATTTATGATATTCAAATTATATAATATTTTTAAAAATAAATAAGAAATGGATATTAATTTAAAGTTTGTGAGAATATTTTTAACATGAAAATAATTTTATGTTTTGAAACTTTTCAAAATCGCCGAGTTTAGGCCAAAAGAGCATTTTAACCTCTAACTTTTATACTAAACTGTGAGTTGGATCCCAATATTTTAGTGCGTTCAAAATAAATTTTAATATTTGCAAAGTGTTTAAAATGAATTTTAATATTTAAAAAATGTTCAAAATAATCCCTCATTTGACAATATCTCTAACAAAGTTAAGTTTTCGTCAGTTAAATGCTGACTTAGCATTTTCTGTTGAAGATGTAAATTTTTTAAAAAAAGTTTATTACAGTGGACCTACACATAAATGATGTGGATATTTTAAAAAATAAAAGTGGGTTCCAATCGAGACTAAACGCCGCATTCATGCAACTCTTCCCTTCCGGCATGCTTTGCTATGAAATTGTTTCAGTACGTCATTACACAAATTACAATGCCTCAATCTTCATCATCATCGTCAAAGCTTGCATATGCTCAACCTAGTAACGTTTTAACAAGATTTCCATGTTTGGTTTCGTCTTCAGCTGATTTATTCCTCTTGGTTTCCTTATCACCTTGCTCTGAAATTGATAAAATAGGTCCCTTCTTCTCATGATCAGTCTGAAGATAGAATATGCTGGGTAATGATCACTTGAAGTTGGGGATGAATGATTCCCATCACTTGGGTTAAATACTCTATAGGCTTATTAGGTTTAACTTCCACCACCTTCTTCAGCAGATCTTGCTGTCTTTAATCTAGGTAATTTCAGAGATAAGTTTAGAGAGGACAATGCATTAGCAATAATTAGAATCGAGAACATGCCACAAGAGCTAATGCTTTTGGGAATACCAAATCCCATTCTTTGGCTTTGGCTCAACACAAAGCGGCAATGGAACCGAAGGATGTGAAGAATATGCCAAACTTGTAACTTTGTGTTTGTAGGTTAAGGGTATGTGAGATAATGAGATAGCAAGGAGATGTTGAAGAACATTATTGCTCATGCTTCATTTCAATTATAGGTGCCAATCACTTTATCATTAAGAATGAAATCACTACATGGAACATTGCAGTTATATATTAAGCCACCTCCTTCTAATAGGTTATGGACTGGTTTCACATCCATGGTTGATATAAAGTTCAACTTATAGTCTTCTCTTCGGGATCATAAGATTACCAATGGACATATTGCTTTGTTTCTAATTAATCGATTTAAGGTAAGCATAACGCATTCCTTAAAGTTTCTCCTGAACACAATTCTCATCGACATATCTAACAAAATGACGAAGTTTTCTTTAATGCTCTATTTGCTAGTATATGGCTTCTGAGTAGTAGTTATATACTGGCATGCTTGAATTGTGTGTCCTTGCTGATGAAATGTCTTTATCATAAATGATGCTCATTTAACGAGGCATGTTTCGTGCTTGGCGTTGTAGATAATCAACACTTTGACAAGCTCTTTTATATCACCTCAAGTGCCTCTTTAAGAGTTTTTAGGAGGTTATGTATGGGGATTTGATTTTCCAAGTTATATTGACTTTAGTTATTGTGAGCAATCACATGGAAGTGTAATCAGTAAAACATTGATGTTGACTAGACTTACTTAATTTTGATGTAGGCTAGAATCCGAGAGGGTTTGGTGCTTCCATAATGTGAAAGGGTATGCATTGCATGGATGCTGGAAGAAAAGAATGACTGGGTTCTGTGAAAAGTTGCTCCTTTTGTATGGATCAGACTGGGTTCTGTGAAAAGTTACTCCTTTTGTATGGATTAATCAAGAAGGCCCTAGCGATCCAGTACACATGTTGCTTTCAGCTGCCAATCTGATGAGGCAAAAACTAAGGCCGAAGCGAGTGGAGGAATCGTTAGTGATCACCAGGAAAGCAAGCATAAAAAAGCTAGAATGCTGAGGGTAGTTCATAAATAATGTCTAATTCAATAAATGCCTTGATAGGCTCGTTGAACACAAGTACGAGAATGTCAAGCATAAAATCTTTACAAGAACTGGGAACTCCTTTATTAGCAAGTAGGGAGCCTCAAGAAGTTTCTGAACAAGAATTTACACCACAACCACCTTTACCATCTAGATCTGATCTGTCAAATGTGGAGAAACTGTTAGATAATTTCATTAACGTTGATGGAACGTAAACAATAAAATAAAATAATGATAGTGAAAAGTGGTGTTGTTTGAATTTTAAATGGATAACTACTCTCTCTCTCTCTTTACCTATAAAGCTTTTCACGTATTGCTCCATCTGTTACATACGGAAAATAACGAAACAAAGGCCAAGAGAGAGAAAACACAATCTAAGAATATTTAGAAGATTATTAGAGATTATCTGTTCAGAAAGTATCGGAAATACGATGGATCAAGGTACGCTTATGTTATTGTGAAAATTTATTAGATTCTAAGATCTTGCGATTATGTGTTTAAATTTTATACATGATAAAGTTTTCATGTAAGAAAGATTAACAATATTATCAGCTAAAAAACACGCACCCACTGCACAAACTACACATACGACTCACTCCTATTAGTTGTGGGTGACTTCAATGCATAATCGCAAAATAAACTTAACAGCAAAACACGTAAACTTTAGATCACTCACACTCACTGCACTTTCGCACTTACTACTCTGCCGTCAGTCTAATGCTTTTTTTTTTAATATCTTTCTAAAAACACCAAGGCAACAGCGTATATTGTGAGGCAGAAAATCCTTCGTATGAGCAGATAAAAATATCACACTAACCTTAAGCAGTCCTTCACCAAATTAACTCCTGTACAAAATATAATTCTATCATATCTACAAAATTATCTAAGTGATGTTTGAATTAGATAAATAAAATGCCAATTTAAAAATATGCTAAAATAAAAATAAAATAAATATATTTAACATGATTAATTAATTAACAAATCGTATTAATGATATGCTCTGTATATACGAACTTGCATACCTCGGCGATATTATATATATAGCTAGAGTGTCGCTTTTGAAGGTCAAGGTCATTGTATAGCCACGTACTATGTCTTCTAGAAAGTATATGGCCTGTCCTCGTCATAACTCAAAATAGTATTAACGACGGTCATGTTAAATTATGGTTAATATGGTATTAAAATTAATTAGATTATGGTTTATAATGTTTGGAATCCATTAAAGGCATCTTGATAGGTACAGAGCATCAGACGGATATTATTTAAATCAGAGTTTGATTGATTATTGGAACTTTGATTACGACGTGCACCATCAAGATCAAGTGTTTAGGTTGGACCAAGTACATTTACTACTCACATTATTGTATTGGAGTTGTTAATTGAGCAGACTCTTCTTAATTAAACTTCTTTTATTTTTTCTTTATAATAAACTAAACTAAGAAGCAAAAAGCAAATTGATGTGAATTAAGTTAACCACATTAAAAGATAAGCAAGAAGAGTCTGCATTTTTTATAATAAATTAAACACTGCATAATTTTTTAAGATTTTAAGATTTTTAATTTAGTATAAAAATCGTAGAAATAAAATAAAAAAATGTAGCATGAATTTTGAAATGTTAATTGTTAAATTAAAAATTTTAGAAAATTTAAAATTTAAAATACTACAGTAACAACATATCTACACAACCTTCATTTTATATGATAGAGAGGAAATTAAAAAATTAAAAAATTAGATATTTTTTCAATATATTATATCTTATATTTATTTAATAAAAATTTGAATTTATTATATATATATATATATATATAATTGAAATAAATTTCTAAAAATAACTACGCACCTTTGGCTTTGAAATTAACTTTCAGAAATTCGGAAAATAATAATATAAATACTAAAAAAATCTCATGATTCTCGTGACGAGAAGGAAAAATAATAAAAAAAAGGACACGAAGGGAACAAAGGGTAGGTTAAATCGGACGGTCATTTTTCAACAGGGGTGGCGTGGAAGAAAAGATGTGTTTGATAGAAAGTGGAAAATTGAAACCGATGGCGCGGTTTAGGACAAAACTGTGGGTGTGGAAGGAAAGACGAAAGAGTGTTTACACTTTCTGATCGTCGACATCATTGACCGAACACATTACCTTCATTGAAGGCGACCGTTGAAGTCGGGGTGACTTTGGTGGGATATGCTTTTTTGGAACCTATATTTATCAAACACGTGTACTACCCTTAAAGGAAAACACAGCCTTAGATCAAACTTTCATCTCTTAATTAGAGGTCTTAAATTAGAGTTTTGAGAATAAAAAATTTATTTGGTCAGTACTTTATTTCTTACGGATTGATCCAGTACAAGTGAAGATTAGTTTAAATATGAATGGCTTAAAAATATCTTATCATAATTGAGACCATCATAAGACACTTCGTGAGTTAAAAAAAAGATAAAAATGAGACTTTTTTAAAAAAATTATTATAATTTAAAATTTTTTAAAATTTGTCTTTTAAACTTTTCATTGAAAAACGAATTAACTTAAATAATGTAAATATTAAACATATATAAACTTTTTATTATAATTATTTTAAAATTATAATTATTTCTTTTAAAACGAAGGAACACGCATCTATTATCTCACACTGAGTAAATTTCTGTATTGACGCAATGGTTTATTAATCACACCAACCAAATATTCCATACTAAATAAATCTTATACAAAATTTAAAACTATTTAAAGCAAAGGTTTGGTGAAATTTGAAGTGGTCGAATAAGACAGTTGAATATGATACTTCATCAACGACGTAAAGCTTTGGCGATTTTAATCGAGTTGGGTAAGATCTTGCCCCTACAAGCAATCCATGAAGTGAAAATTATCAATTTTCTAGATATTTTGGACTTAAAAATCCATTAACACTACGATGAATGCCAAAACCTGTACCTTAGAAAGTATATAATTGGCACATAAATTTTAAAATATGTAGTTATTATGATTTATATTAATTAAATTATTTTGATATATTATCAATTAATTTTTTATGTAGCAGAATTATAACTATTATGTTTTGAATGTATATTGAATAAATTGTCTAATATAATAATTTAGAAATTATGTATTTCGAATAAAAGTAATTATTTAAATTTAAATGTGTTTCTAATTTTGAATAACTATTTTATTTTACTAATTCTAATTAATTATTTTTGTTGACATAATATTAGCCTAATTTGTAGTCATATGATTTGATTGCTATTAGCTTAGATTTAGTCTAATTTAATGCTAGATTTTCTTATTCATACCCAAGAATCACGTATAAATAACTTATTCATGTACACTTTACAAAAACACCTCAATATCATTTTACCTTTTAAAAAAAAATAGCACCTCAATGTCTAATGCACTTTTCTCTCTCTTGTCTACATTCTCAATTCTTCTCCTAACTTTTGTAACATGATATCAGAGCTTAGGTTTAATTTTTTCTGGTCTCTAATCATTTTGAAATTTTTTTCCATTAGTTGATTTCTAGGGTTCACCACCACTGGCCACGTCAGCATCCAGTCAACTGCCATCTGACCTAACACGTCAGCTTTGACGTGCTGCATCAGCAACCAGCTTCCACGTCAGCACTGCTCTTGCGACGTCATTGTTGACCATAATCTACCACATGTTCTGTCACATTGACCGTTGACTTTTTCTATAAGCACATGTCCTGTCTAATTTTGACCTCCTAAATTTAATTTTACTCTCTGTTTAACCTAATTTTTCCTTGAAAAATGGAGCAATTGGGTATCGTGCTCTTGCTGATGTCACTACAAAATCATTGTGGCTCTGTCAATTACTAGAAGACATGGATAACACTTCATCTTCTGCTGCTATTCTCCATTGTGATAATCGCATGCAATTCAAATTGCACATATGATGTTTTCTATAAGTGTATCAAACATATTGAAATTAATTGTCATTTCGTACCTCATCATGTTGCACAAGGCACAATCTATCTTGCATCTATCTCCTCTTCCCATCAAACAGTTGATAACTTTACTAGGACACACTTACCTAGCAGACTTTAGGATCTTATTTTCAAACTAAAGTTAACCTCCACTGTACCACCTTGAGTTTGAGAAGGCAAGTATTAACAAAACATTAGCCTAATTTATAGCGATATGATTTTATTGTAATTAGCTTAGATTTAGTGATATAATTTGATTCTAATTAACTTAGATGAAGCCTAATTTACTTCTAGATTTCCCTGTTCTTACTTATGACTCATATATAAATACCTTATTTATGTACACTTTACAAACATGCCTCAATGTGCAATACAATTCTCTCTCCCTCTTGTCTACATTTGCAATTCTTCTCCCAATTTTTGCAACAATTTTATGTAAAAACTTATAAGAGTTACAAATTTTCTTACCCCAAACCAATTTAAATGTACTCTAAGCATATTATGCTTTGTGGTTTTACGTTTGGTTTTTATGAATAATTTGAATCACTTATCCATAAGCTGCTTACTCCACAAATAGCTTTAACAACCTATGCCGGTTGTTGAATTTACGTTTTACGTCATTTCAAAGGTTGCACATGTTCATATCCCTGAAAAAACAATCAACCCAGGTCTAAACAATACTCTCCTTTTAATGCCAGTCATGAAGGATGCTCGCCAGCCACCGAATCTCGCATGTGCACCGCCGGTTCCTCCTGACTTTGTCCTTAGTTTAAATAGCTTTCCGTAAAGAAAATTTATTACTAAAACATGCCAGCCTGAGCCGGACCCTCCACAATTACCGATGACAAGGACCGGCTTTGTCCGGTGTCTTTCTTGTCTCGAGAATCAGAAAATATAATTATATACGTTTAAAATACCCTGGAATATCTAGTTAGGAGCCCCAAGATCTCGTGCTTTGTCTTTAACCCTAGACAGCATCATATTTAGATTAATGGGTTACTCTCTTTTTTCTTGGTTGAGATCCTAAACTATGGTTTGTTTATGACTATTCCGAGACAAGTACATCTCAGTGCTTCGTAACAGCCGATCCTAGGATTATTCTCTCCTCCAACAGCTTCAAATTTCGATACCCTTTTCACTAAATTAAACTAAACGAACATATTGGTTTTATTAAAACCAGTACGTGCTCATCATTAAGTATCTAGGTCTGTTTCTATTCGGAAGAGACAAGTAAGACACAAACAAAGAGTACCGTCGAGCTCTGTACTACAACAATAGAGATATGTACCTGCAAATTAAGAAAACAAATGGTCTTTGTTTACTCTCCTCAGAGAATAATTACACGAGTTTTAAAAGGTTTAAGGCCATGAAGTGAGAGTGGGTCCCATTTTAGGCATTTTAAAAGACGCAAGATGTTTTTGTTCCTAACTTTGGTGTACCCTCTAATCCGGTACAATCACAATCGTTCAATTTTTGTAAGTTTCATTTATTAAAAGTATAGATTTTTATAAAATAAAGGTAGAACTGAATAATAAGAACAAATAATCTAATTTCGGGCCTAGCGGCGCATTGGGACTCCAAGATTTTAAAAAAATATATATTTTTTTTATTTTAATATATATATTTTTTTTTTATTTTAATATATATATATATAGCAAAATCTTTGATAATTGAAGAAGATCCTCTCTTGAGTCTTGAACATGTGCCGCACCGTCAGAACATGATTTGTGAAAGTGAGATTGTATGAATATCCCAACGCTTTGCATCGTAAACAGTCCAGATAAGAAAGCACCATGACTATTCTTGTTATTGTACTTACTCATGAATCATGATCGTAGCACAAAGAGAGGGTAAGTTCCACCGAGACCAAAACCTAGCCAAAACTTAAAGAAACACAAAACATCTATAACAGCTCCAGATGATCCAAACGGCAGGCAGCAAAAAATTGCACAGAAGAAAATGATTACATGGGTCAATGCGTAAGCTTTTTTCTGATCGATCCTATCGCCAATCCAACTGAAAAACAATTGACCATAGAAAGTTCCGGTTAGTGCCACACCGCTGACTAGGTTGTTAACACTGACGGAGTTATTCTAATTATTTTTTAGTATATCTGACAGCTGCTACCTCTTTTACGAAATTAGTAAATATTGGTTCTAACTAATTTTTTTATTTTGCAATTATGAAAAATACTTTTAAAAATTAAGACCAACTGTTCAATCATCATCCTCTGATTTAAATCAGAATGTTAATAAAGCACCTCCAGCATTGAAGGAGGTTATTATTGAAGAACTTGTGATTGACTTAGAAAATCTTCCTTCCGATCCAGGATTGAGACCTAATATAA
>JAOTJB010000210.1:2310800-2325956 GCA_027123815.1 Erythroxylum minutifolium | reverse complement strand
ATAAAAATATTTATCAAAATTAATAAAACCAAGGTTTATAATTTTTACATTTAAAAATCTAATTAAATTTGGAAGAGCTCCTCTTTCAATCATAATTACTTTTATTCAATATATTATATATCATACTTAATCTACCAAAAGGATCGACATCGAAGTCAATGGTCCCGTTAAAATGTGTGGAGATAAGTGGGACCAGACCAACCATCGGTGCCCCGCATCGGATCAAATATGTCCCCATCCAACGGTCCAGAGGCAACCACCGGCATCTTAAAAACACACAAGCTTACGTCCTCCCACAGAAAATTAAAAAAAAGAATCGGAGTCGGTCACCTCACCCACTTTACAATACCGGAATCACTTTAAATGTCGTTCGCAGGCACTCGCACTCGCACTCGCACTACACGCCCACACTCACTCACGACGCGTGTCAACAACCCTCCTAATACTGGAACTCTGCGTCTCTGCCCCCTCCGTAACGCCGCCAATGTAATTCCGTGAACTCACTGAAATTAATAATTGTATTACTGTTCTCGAAATTCCCACAATTATCATTAACTTTTAGATATTAAAAAAGCATGGCGTATATGTATATATATAAACACCACGTTGATTCCGTTAGTGTTCTGTTAGCTTCCATTTGCTTCCTCTATTTCTCCGATGACAACCCCCGACGAGACCACTGCTTTACCCGGTAACTAATCGAGTGATGGCAGCCGACATCGATGTCGTATCGCAGACTTTCCGTGCTCTGGTGGAGAGCGCGGACCGTAAGTTTACACGAGTGCGAGACCTTCCGCAGTACGGACGCTCGCAAAACCACTACCTGCAGAAGGTGTTCAAGGCGTACATGAGGCTGTGGAAGTACCAGCAAGAGAACCGGTCGAAGCTGGTTGCTTCCGGTCTGAACCGGTGGGAGATAGGGGAGATCGCGAGCCGGATCGGGCAGCTCTACTTTAATCAGTACATGAGGACGAGCGAGGCCAGGTTCTTGGTGGAGGCGTACGTGTTCTACGAGGCGATTTTGCACAGGAAGTACTTTGAAGGAGCCAAAGCCAAGGATCTAGGTGTCAGATTTAAAGAGTTGAGGTTTTACGCGCGCTTTTTGCTGGTTTCGCTGATTTTGAACCGGACCGACATGGTTCGAGCGCTTGCTGAGAGGTTTGGAGCTCTCGTTGATGATAGCAAGGCAAATTTCCGAGTGAGTTGTTCTTTCTTTGGTTTAATTGTTTATTGATTTATATGGTGGAGAATGTGTGTTCTATCTTTTGTGGTTCTGGCTGCAATTTGTTTGTATCTTTCTTCTTGTTTTGTTGGTATTTAGAGTTCGTGTTTCAGTGTTTTTTCTCTTTTTCTGTTGTTGTCCTAATTAATTTAGCGTTGAAATATTCCGAGAGAGTACTAAAGCCAGCATGGTCATTCAGTTGAGTACTCTGTTAATCTTTTTGGAGCTCGAATTCTTTTGTGATCTCTCGCAACTTGAAATGGGAGAGTTTATGGAATTGGTAATGGTTTATGAACTTTTGAAAGTTGTTTTTGTTTTTGTCTTTTTGTGTTTCGCTTAATTAGAAGTCAGTTTGTCGTTTGCTTGTGATTGGAGCTAAAATTAGCTTCAGAGCTGAACTTCTTAGAATTGAGTGAATAATTTATGAAATTTATCAGTTTTGTAGCTGGTTTTTCCTTTTGGGACTGTGTCTTTAGGCTCGTTGTTTGGAATACATGTATAGTGAACAGATTTTCTCCTTTTGGTCGTTTTAATCTTAGGAGAACGTTTATTACTTTTTGTTTCCAAGACTTGCGTTGGTTAGCTATAGAATTCTTCTGTGTCTAATCTTTTGCGAACTTTTACTGGCTCAGCTGTCTTTGGTTCTCTGATAAAGAAGATATCACTGTTTGTGCGTCCTCTGTTTATAGCCATTAAATAGGTATTACAAGGTCCTTTTTAGGTAAAGTTGTAGAGATTTACACTTTTTCATCTTAAAACTATGGGCGTGGAATCATGCTTCTTTTGAGAATGTCTGTTGACGGTGGAAGGTCCAATTTGTTGGAGACTCTTGAGAACTTATTAGTTAAAAGGCTTTCCTAACCTTATTCTCTGATAATAACTCTTAAATTTACATTTCTCACATGAAAATGACCATTGGTTTTTCCTTCTGTTGCATGTTGGATTAGATGTTTGTCTAGTAAGTAAGTTAAGTTAGAAAATTGTCAATTCTGTTATGAGTTTAGTGTTGTATAGAACTTCTGGTGGTACTTGCATGACCAGGGTGTTCATGTTATTTCCTGTCAGGAGATGAACTTTAAAGAATGGAAGCTGGTGGTGCAAGAAATAGTCCGTTTTATGGAAGTTGATTCTGCTTTTAAATATGCCAGGCCATTTCGTTATTGTGCCTTGTATGATTCTCATCCAGCTTCTCGTCCTTATGTGGCTCGCTTCCATGCAAAGAAAGTTCTAAAATTTCAAGATGCTGTGTTGACAAGCTATCACAGAAATGAAGTAAGTAGTTAATGGCTTACTTTTGTTTGATTGATTGATTCACTTATAATCTCTTGAAATTATCATGCTTATAGAAATATTCATTTTCACCCATTTTTCTTGACAGGTGAAATTTGCAGAACTTACGTTGGACAGTCATAGAATGCTGCAATGTCTGGAATGGGAGCCAAGTGGATCCTTTTATCAGAAGCATACAGCAGAGTCAAGCTTCTCAAATAATCTGGTTGATCCAAAACAGAATGGCACAATAGTAGATCATTCTGGAGCTTCTGGATTAATAGATATAAATCTGGCTGCAGCTTTGACCGATCCGAGTTTACCTCCAAATCCTAGGAAAGCCATTCTTTATCGGCCTTCTGTTTCACACTTGCTAGCGGTTAGTTTTAATATTTTATGAGGTTGATTTTTGTTTATAGCTTGGTTTCTGTAGAGGGGAGGTTGGTTTCTATGGTGAATTTTCTGTTTGAATGATGGAAATGCTTGATAAATAAGCCACATATATAATATGTCATTCTGTAAAGTCATTTTCACATACAAGTAGTACCGTCATCTAATTTTGCAAATCCTCGGGACAAGTTAATACAATTTGCTCATATACATGGTAGAGTTCTGTTCTTCTCCTTTAAAGTGGGTGATACTACCCACAACTAAAGTATCCCACAACCTTGTTAGTAATGTTGCACTAAACCTTTGAATAAGTACTGGTTATATACAGCTTCCTGATAATATAGCATCTGTTGACCTAACTCTTGAACATTGAAGCCCTTGTTGTGAACTTTTGGTGTCCTGTTCCTGATTAAATGATGCAATACAATAGGCTGAATTTTGATTAAATGTCGGCAGGTTCTGGCAACACTTTCAGATGAGCTTCCTCCAGAGAGCGTCATGTTATTTTATATATCAGCTTCAGGTTGTTTTAGCCTCCCTTTTGGCTGGTTTCTTAAACCAATTAGTTTATTTGGGTCTAACATCAGTGTTCTATTCAATTCAGGGAAGGGTGGATTAAGTCATGTTTCTAAATTGGAAAGCTCTGGAGGATCAAAGAAGTCTTCGAGAAACAATGCTATATCTGGTACATTAAGTGAAAAGAATGGCTTTGTTCCTGAAAACCATATGAATGGCAAGAGAGAATCAAGTGACTATTATGACAACTATTTGTGGTTAGGTCCTAAGGGAAATGGTGGTAGGTGGCTATGCCTTTTTTATGCTTTATTATTACTCCAAACTTTTATGGATGGTTAAAAGCTTAGGAGAGTTTGTAGTTCATCTTTTGTTGCTCCCTTCCCATACTATTGCTATTAATTGATTGGTCTCCTTTCCAATATTGAGGTCCAAACGCACTCTACCCTGGAGATATAATTCCATTTACTCGAAGACCTCTTTTCTTGATTATTGATAGTGACAGCAGCCATGCATTCAAGGCAGGTTTGTCATAACTTATGCATAACTCCATTCATAGTCATGCATCATATTACGTATTATAGTTCTAGGATAGTGCCTTGTGCGTAAGGTTTTCTTTCGTGAAATTTCAAAAAATTTTGTTATCAGTTCTAATAAAGTTGATTATCCTTGTGGTCGTGGATTCTTCGTCAGCATGGTTCCTCAATATGATGAAACAGCAAGTTACTCAAGTAAATTTTGGGTGATTTCAGGTTTTACATGGTGCAGAAAGAGGAGAGACAGCTGCCTTACTACTCTCACCGGTTAGACCAGTGTTCAAAGCTCTACCTAGCATTGGTACGAAGCATTATGGAAGTCAGTTTACCTTTTTCTTGACTGCTCCTCTACAAGCATTCTGTCAAATGGTTGGCCTCACATTTCCTGACGATGAAACAGTAAGTTGATTGCATGGCATTTTGGGTTTTACAATGTCCACATCTGTTTGCTTTTCTAATTACTGAAGAGTCCTGGTTTTAGGATCTGTATAAAAATGCCGAAGATATTCTATCCACTGCCTTTTCTGAATGGGAGGTGATACTTTCTACATCCAAAAACCTGGACCTGGTTTGGGGGCAAGTTCTATCTGATCCATTTCTTAGACGGCTTATTTTAAGGTACAACTCTTTCTAACTAATTGATGCAGTTTCTCATTTAACTTTGTCTAGCATCAGATGTAGATCCATCGATCTCATTCTTACAATGCTCAACAGACAGGATTATGACGATGAAAGCGCTAACTTCTAAATTTTATCTTTCTTCCTTCATTTTCTGGGCCCTTTTGGGCTAGGATGGCATTGGGCGGTCTTGCTAATTTTTTAAAAATAATTTTTAAAATTAAAAATTAAAAATGTTTCTTTTAATTGAGTTCGGACTTAGGTTGTCCTAGTTAAGGCTTACCTGAGACTTAGTTCTTTTAAGCAAAATAATATCATTTTGTTTAAAAAAATTAGATTTTGGATTAGTCTAGGCTTTATTTGACCTATAAATCGGTCTATTAAAAATACTTAAATTTAGGCCCACGGTAAATTCATTTTCATCTCTACATGACGAAAATCATTTTTGTACGTTTGAATCACATCAGGATTTTTCCATCTGTCATCTTATGTTTCATGTGATCTTGTATCCAGATTCATATTCTGCCAATGTGCGCTATCCATGTTCGACCTTTCAAAGGACGACGAGCGGTGTCGACCTCTTTGTCTACCCCATCTTCCAAGTTCCGTCTCTCCAAGGTCTGAAGTTGTGCAATCTGCTGTCCTCAGGCTTGCAAATCTCCTGAAAGTTGCAACACATTTTCACTTTGACCTCAAGTAATTCGTACCACAAGTCTCTGCAAAAGCTTTAGATAAAATTGCTGCTTTCCGGGGCTCAGAATCAACGGAGTAGCTCGCTTTTGAAACCAAAAAGAGTTGACAATAGCAGTATTCATAGAATTGTAGTTTTAGGTGGGGTTCAACCTGCTAAACACACACGCTTCCTCAACAACTCTAATTGTGACCAATGGAATCATACAGTGGCTTCCTAGTCTGGTTTGGTTGATAATGACTTGCATATTAGCTGCTTAGTTGTTGGGTGTTTATTGGTGTATAATGTTATTGGTGTTGATTTTTTTCTTTTTCATAATTTGGTTACAGCAATAGGTAGTCGAATGGGATTTTTTTTTTCCTTCTACGTCTTATAGTAGCAATTGTTACATATTGTAATGGAGAGGTAGCTGAAAAGAATGGCAATGAGTACTAAGGTACTCTGTTCTCCCTTGCGTTCATTTTGCTACAATTTGAGTCCTCTGGAATACCCCTTTGACCCCTATTCTTCTTTTACTTGTAATTCATCTTTCATGCATAGTGATTGTGGAGTGTAAAAATTTTATTAAACTTGGCGTGATGAAGAGAATTCTAAAGTTTTTTTTTTAGTTTGGTTCCTCAAAATCAATTAATAAGTATAAATTAGGATTTTGAATTTGAGAAGTTCAATTGAATTCGACTTAAATTGATTAATTTGACTTAGAATTAGATTTTGGAAATGTTTATGTTAATTACCTAAAAAATCATATTTTTCATTAATTTTTAAAAATAATTTTAGAGATTAAGGATAAATATATTTTAAAATTTTAAAATTTAACTTTTAATTATTAAAAATTAATCAACTATTCAATTTTCTTATTAATGCGTTTAATAAAAATTTTACTCGATTAAGGTGTGAGATATCTTTTGAGAATATTAACAAAATTTAAAAGTTAACTAAAAGCTGAAGAATTTAAATAATAAATATACTAATTGGTCGTTTTATTTAATGTCTTCAAAATATATCGAAAGTTAAGCCGGTAAGGTAAGAAGTTTAAGATTAAAAGATTCAATCAGAATTAAATTGCCAGTATTAGATATTGAATAAAATTAAAGAATTTAAAATTTAATTGAAAAAAATTTTGCTTATTTATTGAAGAATTTAAACTTTAATAAAAAATAATTGTTAAATAAAAATTAATAGATTTATTTTGGTTTATAAAAATTATTAATTTATAAAAATACAAATTAATTAACAAATTAATTAATTTTTAATAATAAAATTATTAAAATAAATTAAAAAAATTAAAATTAAAATTAAAATTAGCTAATTTAAAATTTTTATAATAACATCAATCGGTTGAGTTTAACCGATTTTTAAATAATAAGATTCCGAAATCCGAAGCGCATCCATATTATTTCAGCCTAATAACTCTTACCAAATCTGTATGGACCTTCTCAAACGACATTAGCTTAACGACAATCACTTTAATTCTTAGAATGAATCGACCAATCAGATTCCAGGATTAATCCTTCACGATCCGCAACTATCCTAAAACATATGATCTCAACCATTCATTCAGTCTGAGAAAACACAACTTCACATTGCCTTTACCGTCCGATCATCAACTGTAAAAGCACACGGATAGTAAATCCTATCCGTTGGATTGCGAAATCAGTTTCTTTAAATACCGCGTGACAATTTCCTGTTCGAGAGTTTTTGTGGAGAGAGCAAGCTCGAGAGAGGGAGATAGATTCCTGAAGGTGTTTGGAGGTATGTTTTCCGTTTATGTGTCCTCTGTTTGGATTTTAGGTAGTTGTTTAATTAGCTAAAATATGAGTATGATTAGGGCCTTTATGTGTTTGATTTGAATTTTTTTTTCCGAAGTTGATGAGATTTTGGGTGGTTTCTGGATGTTGGATGTGGTTGATTAGAAGTTGTTCTTGTGGTTTCTGAATGTTAATAACTTAAACTTGGCCTTCTGGGCTTCTGAGTTTATGATAACCCTTTTTGAATTTGGGCGCCTAGGGTTTATAAATTGTCGGATCGTTGTGAAATTCTAGGGTTTGTAATTTGGAAATGATTGATGGATTTAGATTGGTACTAGGGTTACTGTTGATGATAGTCCTAATTAGTGATCTACGAGGTCGATTTTGTTATGACTTATTACATTTGGTGGTTCTCTGCCATTGACCGTTAAAGTTCAGACAGGGCTGTTCGATGTGAAATATGACGTTAGAGATGAATTTTTACTGTTTAATTTGTGTCCGATTCTTACTTTGACTGTTGGGAAAGTGTTCTTGTTATAGGTTAAAGGGTTTAATCTTTTTGTTTATGTTTTCTTGTGTGCAGATGGCCCGTACCAAGCAAACTGCTCGTAAGTCTACTGGAGGAAAGGCTCCAAGGAAGCAGCTCGCTACCAAGGTTAAGTGAAATTTCCATGTTAAATTCTTCTCTGTAATGAGTTATGTTGTTTGGTTTGATTGTTAGTTGTTGATCAAGTGGTTTTATTATTTCCAGGCTGCCCGTAAGTCTGCTCCGACCACTGGTGGAGTTAAGAAGCCTCACCGTTACCGCCCAGGAACTGTTGCCCTTCGGTGAGCTAAAGCTTTGTCTTCTTTTATGTCGAGTCTATTTGTTTCTGTGATCAAACAGTTGCTTACTTGTTTTTCCCATGTGTTCTGATGTTGTGCAGTGAAATTCGTAAGTATCAGAAGAGTACTGAACTTTTGATCAGGAAGCTTCCTTTCCAGAGGCTTGTCCGTGAAATTGCGCAGGATTTCAAGGTAATAATCGCTTTTTTATGTGCGTGCTAGAAGAATTTTATGCATTGATCAATGATTTGTATTTTCAAAGACGTTTATTAGAGACTCACATGCGCTTTTTTTTGTGTGCAGACCGATCTGCGTTTCCAGAGTCACGCAGTGCTTGCACTCCAGGAGGCTGCAGAGGCATATCTGGTGGGTCTCTTTGAGGACACCAATCTCTGCGCCATTCATGCCAAGCGTGTCACAATCATGCCAAAGGATATCCAGTTGGCTAGGCGTATCAGGGGCGAGCGCGCTTAAAGCTTGTTTGTTGTGTTGTATGTTTTTTTGGGCATATTCTGTTATTTTGTCCAGTGAAGTTGTCTAGATAGATAAATAGGATGGTTCCGAGAAAGTAGTTAGGATGTGTGGATTTTCCATTGCTCTCAATGGGTCTAAACTGATTGAATATATTTGTTTCAAAATGTTTTCGTGACATCCGCTGAACACAGCTATTATTTGATCTAATCTAGTTTAGCGTATGTTGGAACTTCATTTTTGCATCTCCTTCCAAGTTTCTGGTCTTCCCTGTTTCTCTCTTCCCTGGTACAGAGCGCTGATCTGCTTGATTTGTGACAATGATTAGCTTCAATGAATCACCAATGCTTAAATAATGCACTCTCCCGTGTAACTTTTCATGGTGCAGGGGATGAATTTTATTGCTTGTTAAAGATTAATATTAATGACAATGTAGTTTTTCGTTTTATAGATTTGGATTTGGTTCTCACCCGATATTTTGTTGAGAAATTCGTCTGACGTGCTAGGTTGGTTTTAATATTGACTTAAAGGGCCTACGATTTTTGAAATTAGATAAGTCATACTTTGATTCTCGAGGATCACACAAATTTGAGACTTGATGAGGGATAATACTTTACAAAGACAAGACAAGAAACGTAAACCGTGTGCGGTACGCAGGGCACATAACTTGATCAATACTTAATCCCAATCGGTAAATGACACAACACGCGAATCAATGATAATATTCAATTGACCAACATATATATAATTATATATGATTTACTTCTAACTGATTATTGTATATACAGTTATATATTATGTCTCTTTTGTTGTTAATGTTAAAAATTAAAAATTAATGAATTAAATCAGGTAAAGCCGTGTCAGGATTCAGGAAAGCAAAACTAATATTATTTCATGTCTAAATGCCGCCTTTGAAAATCAATCTGAACCTCTGAGGCCGTTGGCTTTTGTCCGCCAACTTCGGGCATTCTCACATAACCGAACCACGTCTCTCTCGTTGGAGCTCAAAACTTCTGCTCCTCCGTCTCTGGAAATTCACAATGAAATGTTCCTTATTTTGAAAACTCATCTCCTTACAGAATACATTGAGGAATAACACAACTGTTTCCAAATCTACGTCTTCCTCTTTTTCTTTCTGTGTTCTGTTCATGCACATTCCTGTCGTGCCTGCTTAAGTGACCTATTTTATGGCAATTTCTTGTTCCATCTGTTCTTCACAAATTCAGCATTGATTGGTGATATTACATGTGCAATATCTGATATGGATCTGGGTTCTCGACGAATCATCGGAAATATCCTTAAGTTCGGTATCAAAATAACAGAGGAGGAGATCCGACGACACAAATCCATACACAGTTCTGTCTCCACGTCGGAGTAGACTTTCGAAGATTAACCAATCATGGGTAATGATCCTCATCTCTGTTGGGCCTTTTGCTGTTTTCCATTTAATGTTTCCATGTGTGACAGGTTTTTGTGTAGGCCAAATTTGAGGTCTGGTTTGGAGAATTAAAATTATGTTCTTGGACTTTATTACATGAACATACTTCCAGAGATGCAACAAAAAGCAGGGGAACCAGAAGAAGAATTGATGGACCCAATGGATAGATTGAGGTGTGCAGAAAAAGAGAGAGACAAAGCTCGTGATGAGTTGAAGGAGATGAAACAAATAGTTAATGAAGCCAACGCGAGGGTGACAGGAAACCAGAGAAGAATTCAGGAACTGGAGATAGAACTAGAAAGAAAGAGGGAGATCGAAACAAAAATGTCTCTTTCATTTGCCTCTCAAACACGGCAGCTTGAGGAAACTATTATATCCCTCGAAGATTCAAAGATGCAAGTCTCATTTTTGCATGAGAAAGTCAAGAAATTGGAGGGTTCTTCTCCGCGAGCAGGCGATGAAGAACAGGTTTCAGTGGAAGAAGAATTGCACATGGTCAAGTCTGAACTTGAATTGACAAGAGCGAACATGGTAGGCCTAGAAGAGGCTGAGAAGCAATCTCAGTGTAAGTTCAAGAGCTTACTTGAGGAGATGAACTCGCTTAGAACTGAAATGAAACAGGCGATTAAAGCAGAAGAGAATAGCAAGAAGGCAATGGATGATTTGGCATTAGCTCTCAAGGAAGTTGCAACAGAAGCTAAACAAACAAAAGAGAAGCTTATTGCGACCGAAAAGGAGGCAGAAGAGTTGAAGGAGAAGCTGAAGGATATGGAGGACAAGACCAAGACCCTCTTGTGTCAAGCCAAAAAAGATACTGATATATACAGAAACACTGCAGAGAGATTGAGAATAGAGGCTGAGGAGTCACTTCTGGCCTGGAATGCTAAAGAAACTGGCTTCGTTGATTGTATCAAAAGAGCTGAAGATGAAAAGACCAGAGCATTGGAAGAGAACAAGAAACTCCTTGAGTCACTAACGGAAGCTGAGAACCTGAGAAAGACTGCAGAGCAAGAGAACCACAACTTGCGAGAGACCCTGAAACAGGCCCTGAATGAAGCTAGTGCTGCAAAAGAAGCTGCAGGAATTGCCTTGGCCGAAAACTCCCAACTCAAGGATGAGCTGGCAGAAAAGGATGATGCTTTAGTTTTCATCACTCGAGAGAACGAAAATTTGAGGATCAACGAGGCAAATACAGTTGAGAACATCAAAGAGTTGAAGCGGATATTCGCTGAAGTAACAGGAAAGGAATTTAAAGCAGAAGAGAAGGAAAAAGATCACAGAGAAGGTAAGAAACTGAGCAGTACTTTCACTCTCAATCTCAAGGAGCTAATAATTCCCAAGCACGACGATCACAAACTATCTGATAAACACATCGACAGCGACGAAGATGATGATTCTGACAGTTCTGAACTGTTAAGAGGATCGATACTTTATCAAGTAGACTCACCAGTTCCGCCAACTCACCATAGGAGAAGGTCATCTTCTACATTCATAGATGAAGTATTGGTACTGAATCCAGAGGACGATGATCATATTCATATAGACGATTTGGAGAACGAGAAGAACCCCAGGAAGAAGAAAGCATTGCTGCGAAGATTTGGGGACATTATCACAAGAAGACGAAGCATTCACATTCACCACCACACCCACAAGAAGGAACCATCAGTTGGCGGTGAAGGGCATAAAAAGGAGGTTGCAAAAGAGCCATCATCAAGTGGTAGTGACGGGCAGAAGAAGGATTCGTCACACAGTGGAGAGCTTAACAAGAAAGAACCACTAGTAGACTAAAATTCACACCATCTTCATTTTTTCTTACAAGTAGATCATTTGATATTTGTTATTTTTCCATTTCCGATTCTATTTCTGTACATGAAATCGACACATATATTTATATATACTTTTAAACAGTGACATCTAAGCTCGTATTCCAAATCTAACTACGATCTAAAACAACTGCAACCCCACGTTTCTGGTGAACGTCGGGCGGTGTCAGACAGATTTCGACTAACTCATTATCAGCAATTAGTTATACCCAAACTAAGGCGGGTGCTTTTCTCGTGCTTATCTAACGTTTCATGTTTTAATATATGAGGTGGACACGTGGAGACAACTCACGTGCACGGCGTGTCTTTCTCTACACTCAATTTCACACGTTACTAGTCCTCCGCTCAAGCGTACTTCTTCTTCTACTACTACTATTAGTATTTCTTAGCTTTGCTTGTAAAGAAACTATAAAGAGAGAAGCCAAAGACAGCTTTTTTTAGAGACCGACCTATGTCGTCTGTGGTGAAGTTAGCTTCTCAGGAGTCGAACCAAGAGGAGAGCAACAACGAACGGTTTGATTTGGTTCGTGGAATGGATCCGACGCTTACCAACTTTTCACTCTCTAACGACACTTTTCTTGAAGCGGCCATTTCCCTTAAGAACCAGGTGGTTGAGAGGACTTGGAAAGTTAGGGGCAGTGCAGATACTGTTATTGACCTGACAGTGTACACGGGTCTGTTGGGTACGGCTTTCACGTGCCTGAGATCGTACGAGGTCACCGGCAACCACCAGGACCTGGTACTCTGTTCTGAAATCGTTGAAACGTGTGCCATCGCTGCTCGTGCCTCCTCTAGGTAACTATCTCTCTTTTTTCTCTCTGTTTTTCACTTGCTTGGTGACTATTAGGTTTACTGAACTGGGCTTACCTCATTCCGGTGAATGGATGAGAATGGGGTGTGAAAGTTTGGATCTTTTGTTAACTTTGGTGTTTGGTCCCTCTGTGATTGATAATAGATGTGGCTTTGTGTCCTTCTTCACACTTTTTCAGTGAAATATCTAACAATTTTTGGTATTCGTCACTTGGCTGCTTAAAAATTTGGGAAGTGAGTAGCCAATTACTAAGTTCCAACAGATGGAGAAGTTACGATTTTTCTTCTTGTCCTCGTTGCTCCAAAATTTTAGATTTGATTTTAAGTAGATGGTTTGAACCATCTGGTGACTATCACACTAATTCACTATCTTAGGATATCAATTAAGATTGGTGTGGACCCCTTAGATCTTTTCCACGTTGAACCGTTCCAATCTTTGTTAAAAGTATCTTTGTTCTTTAATTGTGGGTTTCTTTGGAGTTGTTTCAAGTTCTAGTTTTAATGTTAACTTTGTTGTGTCGTTTATTACATATGTAATGAACATAATATACGTGATATGTGCAGACATGTGACATTTTTATGCGGTAGAGGGGGAATTTATGCCCTTGGAGCTGTGGCTGCCAATTGTAGAGGGGACCATTGTAGACGTGACTTCTTTTTGAGCCTCTTCCTTGAGGTAGATCCTTCAATGACAACTTCCATCTGCACCATCACTTTCATTCTTCATTTCAATACATAATAATTCTAGTACTTTAGAAAAGAATCTCTTTGTTGCCTTATGGGAATGGTTTGATGCCTTATGTCTAATGCTTGGCTCTTGTTCTTACATAATTCATGGGTCTACCTGACAACCATGTTTGGGTTTACTTGAAACCAAACCTTACTAATATCTGAGCAAGTTAGATACGGACATAACTTGTTCTTCAGCAACAAGAAGTTTATGTTTCGTGAATCCAGGAAATGGAAAACGTATCTGTTCCAATCTGGGCTCATTCACATCTTGTCCCCGAACTTGTAGTTTGTTTGATTTGCCATGAGCACTTGCAACTTGTTCTGATATTAGAGCATTCGTCAAACTTACTACTTCAATTTAAAGTGTATTCATGTCTTAAATATTCATACCAAAATTTGGTGTTTGCTTCTTTTCAATTCCCCAAGGCGTAGCTGCTGAAGGGATTGCTCATCTTTATTTCACAAGCTCGTCCGTTTTTATGTTACAAGTCAATGTTGCTGACTTGGGATCCTAAGCTTTTAACCATTAAGATACTCCCTTGGGAACTATGACACATTTGATAAGCATCTGTAGCTTTTATCGTGACAAGTATCGATTATATTTATTGAAAGAGAATACGGCTTATAGGGCTTTAAAAAATGACCTTCTATGCATCAAAGAAGAATGCCCGTTTGCCCAAGTTCAGTGGAAGTCTGAGAAAACAAAGCATCGGAGCTTTTCAATTCCACTGATCAATTTGTTCAACTTCTACGTTTTTCATTGCATGTAATATGTGATTATGGAAAACAGCCATTAATGTTGTGTTGATTGTCTATAGGTGGCACAAGAGAGAGCTCTCCCAGTAGGACCAGAGGAAGGTGGTTTTGGTATGTCTTATGAGCTGATATATGGCAGAGCTGGATTTTTATGGGCTGCCTTGTTCATAAACAAACATCTTGGAAAAGGTACAATACCAGATGATCATCTTCTGCCAGTGGTTGATGCTGTGTTAGCTGGAGGAAGAGCAGGGGCTTCTGATAGCACAGAATCCCCATTGATGTTCAGATGGCATGGAACAAGGTACTGGGGTGCAGCCAATGGCCTGGCAGGAATTTTGCATGTGTTACTCCACTTTCCACTTTCCAAAGAAGATGCTGATGATGTGAAGGCTACTTTGAGGTACATGATGAGTAACAGATTTCCCCATAGTGGAAACTATCCTTCAAGTCAAGGGAATCAAAGGGATAAGTTGGTTCAATGGTCTGATGGGGCAGGTGGCATGGCCATCACCTTGTGCATGGCATCAAAGGTATGTGTAGGAAACTTCTTATTGCAACTTAGTCATATCTATTTACTAATGCTTTTAGATCTCCATTCAAGCTTTTAATCTTTTAATCATATGAAAACTAGTTTACGGTATTACGTTAAGAGTAGTACCTTAGGAGAATTCCATTGCTGGAGTTACATATTTGTTTCACTATTCTGCATTAGGATCTTGATATGAATAAAGCATGTGAACAGTCAATCCTAATAGGTTTGTCATCCCAACGTAAAAAATGCAAGTTCTTTTCATTTTTCAGGTGTTTCCCAACGACAGGGAGTTCCGCAACGCAGCAATAGAAGCAGGGGAAGTTGTTTGGAAGAATGGTTTATTGAAGAAGGTGGGGCTTGCAGATGGTGTTTCAGGAAATGCCTACTCTTTCCTGTCCCTTTATCGCTTGACAGGAGAGTGCATATATGAAGATAGAGCAAAGGCATTTGCAAGCTTCTTGTACCACAATGCAACTAAATTTCTGACTGTTGGGGATGAAAGTGGAGTTGAACATGCCTACTCTCTATTTCAGGGACTTGCTGGGACAACTTGTCTTTGGTTTGATGTTATTTCTCCAGCAACCTCCAGGTTCCCAGGATATGAGCTATAGGTTTTTCTGGAAATTGAGAACTAGTCCCTGGTCTGATATCTTGAGAATAATAATTTGTAAGCCTGTCATGGATGTATATAGGAATCTGAGTATTAAACAAACGGTCTGCTTGGTGCCCAGTGGAGGCCCATTGACATTCCTAATATAAATATAAAATGTAACATATCT
>JAOTJB010000210.1:2289625-2300202 GCA_027123815.1 Erythroxylum minutifolium | reverse complement strand
TTATTCAAATTGATATGATGCCATGTGGAGTAATTGTAGTGATCGCACGTAGCGCTCTATTATCATAGGATATGTACCGGAATGACCCACGGGCGTCTCGATGCGTACTCTAAGGTAAAGGAGGTGTTACAAAAAAGTTGAAATATTTTCAAATAAAAATAAAGAATAACTCCACGAATGTTTCAACTTGGTATTGATTAAGCTTTAATACTGTATATTATAGGTACCGTATCTACGGTATGTTTCATTTGGTTTCGTCCAATCAAAGGCAAAAGCCAAGGCCACTCAATCCAAACAAGGAGTGGGGACCACCGTCCATTTTGGGTTCTCCAATACTGCCTTCTTTCCACCGTCCACGTCAGCTTTCTCTCCCAACTTATCCTCTCTCCTCGTAACATTCAATTTTTGTGCCCTACTCTCGCTCGGGTATCAGTTAAGGCTACTCGCTCCGCAACGGTCAACTTCTCTCTTTCACCGGACACTGTAGTCTGTTTTGAGGCTAAGATTTTCCTATTGATTAATGCTCAATTTGTCAACGCACACTCTCTGAGCGCGAGCGTGCAGACTAACGTTGGCCAAATAGTCCAAGAACAACCTCTTTTGTTCTGCTTGGATATGTGACCTCTAGTATCACTCCACGTGTAACTTCTTCACTTCTTGACGCCTCCAATAAACAAAGAAGACTTGCTTGCTTGTCAAGTGCTTAAGCTCTAATCGCATTACAGCTTTCTTCGTTACCCGTGGCCATGAGATTCTCAAACTCAGACCAGTCAAGTGAGGTGAAGCAGAACCAGAAGCAATACCATTGAAAGGAGAAGACGAAGAAGAAGAAGGTAAAAGGGTCAGGGGTGGTTCGCCAGGTTCCTGCTATGTTTTGTTATGGAGTTTTATGTGGTGTGCTCATTCTTGTTTCTTGGTTTTGAAGGCAAGATATAGAGAG
Organism: Erythroxylum minutifolium; assembly: GCA_027123815.1. Classification (NCBI taxonomy): domain Eukaryota; kingdom Viridiplantae; phylum Streptophyta; class Magnoliopsida; order Malpighiales; family Erythroxylaceae; genus Erythroxylum; species Erythroxylum minutifolium. Next base: position 2,299,262 of record JAOTJB010000210.1, on the reverse strand, counting down.
GGTACTTGAAAGATATAGCAATGGAGCGCTACGAGATACTTAAAGATATTGGGTCAGGGAACTTCGGTGTTGCTAAGCTGGCTAGAGATAAACGAAGTGGTGAGCTTTACGCTGTCAAGTATATCGAGAGAGGACAGAAGGTGGTGTTTTAGCTTCAGTTTCATTGAAGTTTTCCTTTTTAGATTTTGATTTGGAGTTGCAAGTGAGAGCGTGTACTAGGTTGTCACTTATTCATATGAGCAGTCGAGATTTTCTGTAATCTTATGAGATATTCAGTCTATAAGTCATGTTTGTTGATCTGGGTTTTGGTGATTTGATCAGTTTTTAACTGGATGCTAGAAGTGTTTTAAGTAAATAATTTCTGGGTCTGTTGGTTTTGCAGATTGATGAGCATGTGCAGAGGGAGATAATGAACCATCGATCATTGAAACATCCTAATATTATCCGATTCAAACAGGTACATATATGCTTAACTCAAATGTTAAGTGAAATCCTTCAGATGTTCTAAAGCTGAAAGTTGAACTCTGTTTTGGCATTACCAGTTGCTATAAACAGAACATATTTTGTGTGATTAATCTGTCTTCACTCACTATTTCTGTATATATATATATGCCGATGGAATAAGGAACGTGTACAATTTTCCTGCCTTAAGTTCATAAACATTTCAATCTTGAAAGGGAAGATCGTTCCTTTCAATTTTTAAAGGGCAGATTCTGCAAGATTGAAAAGCTACAATCTTGGCAAGAAATTTTTGTTTAAGAGGTGTGTCCTTTCTTTTTCACTGTTGCAGGTCTTGTTAACACCAACTCACTTAGCCATAGTCATGGAATATGCAGCAGCAGGAGAACTTTTCGAAAGAATATGCAATGCTGGTAGATTCAGTGAAGATGAAGTAAGTCCATCAGGAAAAAAGAAAATTTTTTTGAGTTCCCATCTTTTGGGATCGTTCTTAATTTTCTTTCGCTTTCCTGCTTCTGGTAAATTTTCTTGCAGGCAAGATATTTCTTCCAACAACTCATATCAGGAGTCAGCTACTGCCATTCCATGGTGAAACTTCCAAGCTGATCTTACTTAAAAATGGTTATAGTCCATTCCATTCTTTTCTTCACCTCTATAAGATTGATTCACACTCTCCTCTGATACAGCAAATCTGTCACAGAGATCTTAAACTGGAAAACACCTTGCTCGATGGGAGCTCAGCTCCACGTCTTAAGATATGCGACTTTGGCTATTCCAAGGCAATGAACTTAGTAATCAATATAAATTGGATTTAGATTTGAACCAAAACACTGATACCCTTTTGACATTATTGGATTCAGTCTTCGGTTTTACATTCTCAACCCAAATCTACTGTGGGAACACCAGCTTACATTGCGCCAGAAGTATTATCACGAAAAGAATATGATGGAAAGGTAATAAATTTTCTGTTAGTTAGGTAGGGTATTGTTTGGTAACCTAACTTCCAGTAACATTAATCTTTTGAATTATTGAGGATAGATTGCAGATGTTTGGTCTTGTGGGGTTACCTTGTATGTGATGTTGGTCGGAGCTTATCCGTTTGAAGATCCTGATGATCCAAGGAACTTCAAGAAAACAATTCAGGTTAGTCAGCTATTTATTGTAACGAAACTTCAGAGATTGGAGATTTCTGACGAGATATTTAACTAATGACAGAGGATTCTCAGTGTTCACTACTCCATTCCTGACTATGTTCGAGTTTCCAAGGAATGTAAACACCTTCTGTCAAGAATTTTTGTGGCCGACCCTGAAAAGGTACACCAAGACTATGTATAGTATACTCGATTACTTCATTGTTACTTATTTCACTCATTTTTAAAAAATTATTAGATATATATTTTCTCGTAATTTTAATTATTTTAAATTATTTATCATATCAGAAATTAAAAAATACTTAATTAAGCATTATTATATTATTCCATTAATTAACTTTTTTTTATTTAAATGTTAGACATTTTAAAATTAATAAGCAATTATTTTTGTCATATTTCATATAATTTCAAAACATTGTATTGAAATTTGAAAATTCTAATATTTCCATGTTTTGAGTAAAAAATAAATGAAAAAATAGATACAACTTAATATAAATGACAATTTTTAAAATATATAAATTAAAATAAAAATATCAAATGAAGCAAAATTTTAATATATTTAATCCAAAATTATTTTTTATAAAAAAATAATATCAGATTTTTTTCATTTCTAAAAACTATTATAAATTTCACTGATTTTTCAAAATTATAATAATTTTTTTCTAATCGTTTGTTTTCTTCTCTCTTCCACAGAGAATAACAATCCCAGAGATAAAAAACCACCCTTGGTTTACGAAGAACATGCCCGTAGAACTCATGGAAGACGAAGAAGGTAGCTTGAAAAACGACGACTCGAGTGAAGAATCATCACAAAGCATCGAAGAAATAATAGGCATAATAAAAGAGGCAAGGAAGGGTGGAGAGGGACTAAAGTCTCTTGGAGGAAGCATGGAGTTTGACGACATGGAAGATGCTGATGATCTTGACATGGATGATACAGAGTCAAGCGGTGATTTTGTTTGTGCACTATAATTTATTTTATTTTGTTTGTGTTTTTCTGAAAAAAAAGAGGCGATGATAAGCCGAACTCTTTCCGGTGTCTGGACTAGACAGGAAGAATCAATTCGAATGCTTGTCTTGTTTCCAAGTTGAGTGGATGCTTGTTCTGCAGTTCTGGGTCTGTGTAATGGGATCACAAAATGACATGTATGTTCTGTGAAATTTGTGAAAAGTAGATAAAAAATGTAAAAATGTATCTTTTTTTTTTAATTTCACATGTTCTGGTTATTAAAATTTGAGTTAATTATATAAAAATATAAAATATAAATGTTAAAAATATTTAATAAATAAATAATTCAAAAAATTTAAAATTCGAGTTAGTCAATAAAACGCGGATAAGCACTTGGACTGACATTAAATGTTTGTATAATTATGTCCAAGTCAACCCTCAATTGAAAAACATATCCTTTCCTGACGGAACCAGTAAACTCTCGTTACGATCTGATCATAGTCTTTTAATTTATGTTTGCACTAAGACATAATCAGTCCACTCGCTCGTTTCGGATTGGTTCTTCTTCCTAAACAACGGTAATATCTTCTTATGACAAAGATCTGTTGGGTTCCTTTTTCCTTGGAATCGGACAGTTCGTTAGTTTTAATGTTTGAAGCCATTCAGAGAATTACATGTTGTGCAAGCCATCCACTTCAACCACCGACTGCCATTTGCCATTCATTTTGACATTGTACGAACAAAAACGTAAGCAAACAAACAAAAATTATTAAAAGATATAGTTAGTTTGATGCGAAGGATCCCAATTACCTTTAAAATATTAATAATTTTTATTATAAATAATTTTATTTAATTTATAAGTTGGATAGTTTTAAATACTAGACGCACGTCAAATGCAAATTATATAATTATTTGTAAAATTCTTGTTTGCATTATGCTATAGCAAATTTTAAATCACCTAAATCTGATCGGGTTGGGTTCCGGGCTTTGAGTTTCGGATTTTCTTAAACATTGTACTGAGTATTCTTAAACTTCTTCAGACCTCGCATTTGACTTCTCGTTAATGTTGTTTTTAAATTTGGGCTGAGCCTAATTCTTTAAAAAATAATTGGGCCTATGCCATCCCAATAGTCGGGTCAGCCATTTCGGGCTTAAACTTTTCCACCGATCCATGTACTTATAAAGGCCATAAATAGTTTGACACGTGTTGCGTTCTTATAGGGTCTCACACATCCAAATTTTAATGGATATCACTGTAGAATTTCCACTTGGTATAAAACTCCTCTAAAATCAAAACCCTAATTTAGCTGCGAAGGGCACAACAACACCGGAAGTGAGGAGGAGCAGGGCAGCGTATCTTTACCCCATAGAAGATGAAGGTATTGTTCCTTCTAAGTCTTTACAATGGTTCTAAACACGAACACTAGCTCGGTTTTTTTTTCCTTGTTTTGTTCATTAATTTGTTGTCTCAATGTTTTTACGGCAGTTCAATATTGCGAATCCGACTACTGGGTGCCAGAAAAAGCTTGAAATAGACGATGACCAGAAACTGTAAGTGTTTCTGAATTAAATTAAATATACTTAAATGTCATTCGAGTCGATATTGATTCGGCTTCATTCTTTTTAGCTAGTAGTTATGATTGAATTTGGGTAGAAAAACTGATTTTAAATCCTGAAGCCTGCGAAATTTGTCATTTATTTTGTTTCTGTCTCTTGAAAGAAAACAAATGCAACAACTTTCTTTCAGTTGATAAAGATTTTTTTTTTACTCGTCATTTCTTGGTTGCACTATATGGCTAGGTGCAGTTATCTTTTCCTATTATTAACTTAAAAATGAATAAGAAATTTTTTCTGTCAAACATATATTCTCTAGATGTGGTTTTGACTTCTTCTCCAATGGTGTTGGTAATCTTGTTGTCGGTAGACGGAACTGCTTCAACTTATTAATTGTTTGGAAAGTTACGAAACTGTTGTTTTGCATTTACTTCTGAATTGCAGACAAATAAATTTCGTTATTACCATTGATTTGATTTAATGGGTTTTATGTTGTGCATAAAATCTCTTTAGAAAAGTACTAGTTTCTGTGAGGAAATATACAAATAGTTCAATGTTTTTTAGCTCCACTACCATGAGCAATATATTCAATTTGAAGTTTAATATTTTTATCTTTGAGCTTCTGGAATTTCGTAAGTTCTCTTGTATCACGACAACTGACAATTTGTACTGTTTTGATGTCATTGAGTTTGTTATATAACCTTAGCTAACTAGTAACTAAGGTACTGTGGTAGTGTTGTCAATAATGCGGCTCTGCTGAGTTTATCAATGGTCATTACTATCTCTTGAATTCCTTTCATTGTTGTCAAACCTGCATATTATTACGAATATTGCTGTTTGACTATGCCCTGTGAAATATTATTTGAAACATTGCTATTTGATAATGCTTGATGAGTTAAGATATTTATACTAGAGGGAGAAACATGTCGATATAAACTTGTATCGATATAAATTTGTAGATTTTAGTGATATAGTATTTTTATTTGAATGATACATCATGCATTCTAAGTAGTTATTTTAGGCATATATAGTCACGACTTTATTGGTTACCAAGTTATTTGTAGCCTTTTGTTTGTTCTTATGGTTCAATGACATTTATTCTGAATCTTTTTTTTTTTTTTGACAGCCGAGCATTCTTTGACAAGAGAATTTCTCAAGAAGTGAGTGGTGATGCATTGGGTGAGGTATGTAGTTAGAGTTCTGGCTGGAATGTGCATGTTACCTAAATTCATGCTATAGGTTGTCTCTCAGACTCTCAGTCTTATACATGTCAATCTACAGGAGTTCAAAGGCTATGTATTCAAAATTATGGGAGGCTGTGACAAGCAAGGTTTTCCAATGAAGCAGGGAGTTTTGACTCCTGGTCGTGTTCGTCTTTTGCTTCATAGAGGTCTGTATATTTGGATCATTTTGTTTCTGCATGTGGATGAATGCATTCCAAGTAAATGTGCATAGTTTCTGAACATTCCTTACTAAGTTGAGTGGAATGCTTGTCTGTTCAGGTACCCCTTGCTTTCGTGGATATGGAAGGCGAAATGGAGAACGTAGAAGGAAGTCTGTTCGTGGATGCATTGTTAGCCCAGATCTCTCAGTTCTGAACTTGGTGATTGTGAAGAAAGGTGAGAATGACTTGCCAGGGCTTACAGACGTCGAGAAACCAAGAATGAGAGGTCCAAAGAGGGCATCAAAGATCAGAAAGCTATTCAACCTCTCAAAGGAGGATGATGTCCGAAAGTATGTGAATACATATCGCCGAACCTTTACTACTAAGTCTGGTAAGTAACATTGTTTATTCCTATGCTATATTTTCAAACCAGTTTTGATATTGTATGTTCGTTAATAGAAATATTAAAGTATCATTTAGATCTGACACATTTGCAACTTGATGTCTTCACAGGGAAGAAAGCTAGCAAAGCTCCCAAAATTCAAAGACTGGTCACCCCCTTGACTTTACAAAGAAAACGCGCTAGAATAGCTGACAAGAAGAAGAGGATTGCCAAGGCCAAGGCTGAAGCAGCTGAGTATCAGAAGCTCCTTGCAACCAGGTTGAAGGAGCAGCGTGAGCGCCGCAGTGAGAGTTTGGCAAAGAAGAGGTCTAGATTATCAGCTGCCTCCAAGCCCTCTGTTGCAGCTTAGGTGGTTGGCAATTTGGTCCTATCTGCCAAACTTCTTCGATAGGCTCAGTCAATTTTGATTTCTCTTTGCTTTAGGGACAATTGAATTTTGTTACATTAGTAGCGAGATTCAAAAGTCTGCAGCCCTTGTTTCCTTTCGATAATGCCGATGAATCCTTAACTATATTTGCTGTTTGTGGATTTGTTACCATTTCTTAGTTTCTAAGATCCATCACTGCCCATAAGGAATATTTTCAATAGGAGAGACATATTTTCTATTAAGCATGCACACGCTTTTCTGATTCTGTTCTAGTTTCTTAGAGTTTGTGTACACGGGTGTGTTTTAATAGTGGGATGTGATGCTAAATGGTGGCGTTTTAGGGAACTTACAGTTTCCAGATCACCGACATTGTATTACAGGCAACTGCAGATCACAACATACTATTAAGATTTTGAAACATGTAACTAAGTAGCAATACAACAATGCAAGTCAAAAGCAACTCTCTTCTGCTCCATTTCATGGCGTGCAATTAGTCAGCTTCTTATGCCAAGTAAGCTAAAGTGATGTACAATTTACAAAAAATACACCACACCTTTCAAAATTGCTATTAGGGAGGAGGAGCATGAAACAAAGAACCACACAGATAGCAAATCCAATTATGATCAAATCACAATGAGCTACAACACGTCTTCTTTTCAGGAATCACTTGTGCAGGCCCAGGGATGACGATCTTCTTGCCAGCCAACAATGGGGCGTTTCCGTTGTTTTGATTTTCATCTGCAGCCAGGCTCTTCTTGTTCACAATATTGAAGATCTCCGTCAACACCGTCAAGAATGCATCGTCCACATTGGTCGCCTGTAATGCAGAGGTCTCCAAGAAGAATAGTCCTTCCTTCTGAGCAAACTCCTTGGCGTCCTCAGTGGAGACTGCTCGCTCATCCTCAAGATCAGTTTTGTTCCCAATCAGAATGATGACTATATTCTTGTCGGCATGGTTTCGCAACTCTTCAAGCCAGCGCGGAATGTGATCAAACGTCTGTCGTTTAGTTATGTCGTATACCAACATCGCTCCAACAGCTCCCCGGTAGTACGCACTTGTGACTGCTCTATATCTGCCATCAAATATTCAATTAACACTATCAACATCCAACCAATACAGAGAAACAAAATGAGACTTAATACAGGTTTGCAAGTTACATAACCATTTTTAGTATGCCGATCGATCTAAAGCAGCTTATGGCTACATCACTTTTCACTATCCTCATCCTGAAAGCTTACATAAAGTACTAGTGACTCTAAGTTGAACGATGAGAAGAAAAGTTAACTCTCGATCAGGTTCAAATGGCACATCAAAACTAGTCAACAACCTTCAATAGAAAGTCATACACACGCACACACACACAAACAAGCATCAATTTCACCTACAAACTCTATACATGATGGCGAAAGAAGAGTACCGTTCTTGGCCGGCGGTGTCCCAGATCTGAGCCTTGACACTCTTGTGCTGTATAACCATAGTTCGAGTCTGGAACTCTACTCCGATTGTGGCCTTTGAGTCGAGACTAAACTCATTTCTGGCGAATCTAGCTAGAATCTGTGATTTTCCGACCGCCGAGTCTCCGATCAGCACCACCTTGAACACGTAGTCTATCTTCTGACTCGGATCGCCTCCTCCGCCGCTCGCCATTAACGTCTCTCTCTCTCTCTCTCTGTCTGAATCGAAACAGATAATCAGACAGAACAGTAAGTCTTTTCAGTTTAGACTTTAGAAATTAGAATCGTATTGGATCAACTAAAGCTAAGGTTAATCATGTAATGGAGGGAGTCCTGATCTCGTACGACACCGTGTCTGTGTTGCTGTGGTGACTGGCCACTCGATGTCCGCCACGTGAATATGATTTTTGTTTATGCTGATTTGGAAAGATTTGATTGGACGGTGTTACGCTGAATAAAGGTAAGTTCAATATAATATTAAAAAGATCCCGGAGAGATACAAAGTGCAGTGATATTAGCGGCGGCGAAGATGGTGGAGAAATCGCCGGATGTTTTGGGTTAGGATGTTAATGGGCCGGCTCGTGGCCCGACGGGTTAAAGGCGAGTCGGGCTACTGGCCGGGCAGGACAGTGGCCCGCACGGGCCGATCATGGTCTGCCCGTGGCCCGTCAAACTTGGTCCAAAAACGGACCGGACTGGGCCGGGTCGAAATTGACATCCCTAATCAATTGTTTGATTTGATTTAACCCCGTTACCTACATTTTTCAGGTCAAGTTTTCTACGGTTCGAGATAATAACATGAGATATTTTATGAATGGTTAATTATTAAAAAAAACTTAAATTTTTGTGAATTTTTTAATTATAGTCCAAATTTTAAAAAGTAATAATAAAATGATTAAGTTTTCAAAATTTTTCAGTTCCAATCCAAACTTTAAAAAGTGGTAATAAAATATTCAAACTTTTAATTTTTTTTTCAATTCTAAATCGACATTATCTATTGTTCTCCCGATGTCCTCAACTCTTTGTTTTCTGTTTGTTTTTTTAATGCCCTAAACTAATTTTGTATTACAACGTACTGAACCAATAAGTGCTTCGTTTTTAGTTTGTTCTTCTGATGCTCTTAGTGTAAGGGTATCGGGGCTTGCATAATTTGAAAATCGAAGGGTGAGAGCGTCGAGAGAACAAACTAAAAACGAAGGAAAAAACTGAAATAAAAACGTAAGGTCATCGGAGTTGCGTAATCTGATATAGGTCATTTTTAAACGACATTATTTCATTAATTTTCATTTGTTATGTTAATTCTAGTTGACATGTATTAACAGTTAAGGTTTCTTAAACACGTGACAAGTTACGTCAATAAACTTAACGAAAATGCTAACGTCAAGTTAGAATTAAAAAAAAGAAAGTTTGAGCATTTTATTGCTACTTTTTGAAATTCAAATAAAGTTCGGTCTATAATTGAAAAAATTTAAAATTTTGACATTTTATTGTTACTTTTTAAAATTCGGACTATAATTAAAAAATTGAAAAAAATTTAAAAGTTTTTTCAATTGATTAACCCTTTTATGAATACAAAAAATCTACAATTGTCTACCTAAAAGGTAAATTCCAAGACACATGTAATATTATTCAAATTACGGAATTTTCAATAAATTATTTTATAGGCATGTATTAAATAAATTATTAAAAATCAAACATTTTAAATAAATTATTTACTGAATTAAAATTTAAAAATTATACGATAATTAATGTTAATAAATTTAACTTATTTTTATTAAATATGTAAAGCACTCATAAATTTAGATATTATGAACTCACTATTTAAAAATTATTTAGTAAAAAATTAGGATCAATTATGTACGTATATATTTTCTGATTACAACAACAACATCTAACAGAAATCTCACTGAGATTA
>JAOTJB010000210.1:2197474-2210899 GCA_027123815.1 Erythroxylum minutifolium | reverse complement strand
GATAAGACTGTCGGGATACAAGAGCCGAGAAGCTTGAATCTAATCCAGAGGTTAAGCATCGCAATTGATGTGGCAAGAGCTCTTGATTATTTACACCATCACTGTGAAACGCCAATTGTCCACCGTGATCTGAAGCCAAGTAACGTTATGTTAGATGCTGACATGAATGCTCGGGTAGGAGATTTTGGATTGGCGAGATTCCTCCACGATACTTCCACCCAAGTTGCTCCAAATTCAAACCAGAGCAGTACTGGTGGCATAAGAGGCACCATTGGCTATATAGCCCCAGGTATGCAACTTCTGATGAAGCATACCGTGTTCATCGAATTTTTTTTTCTTGTTTACCCTGATTGTATGTTCTATCGTTTCAATCTATGAAACTGCAGAGTACGGCATGAGAAGTGAGGTGACGACTTATGGCGATGTGTACAGTTACGGAATCATGTTGTTGGAGCTTTTTACAGGGAAGAAACCTACAGACGCCATGTTCAATGAAGAGCTGAACCTCCACAACTTTGTAAAAATGGCACTGCCTGACCATGTGGCGGAGATTGTGGACTCAGAAATCCAGGAAGAAGGCCAGGAACCAAGTGGCAATGCCACAGAGAGGAGGAGGAATAACGTTGGAAATCACAAAATCATGGAATGTCTGATCGCAGTTCTTGAGATTGGAGTGGCTTGTTCTGCTGAAATGCCAGAAGAGCGGATGAATATCAGCAACGTGACAGTCCAATTGCAAAAAAGCAGGGACATTCTTCTAGGAACTGGTATGCATCGAAAACGTTGAAGCCTTGCTTCCCTGGAAGGTGTGTCGAAGCCATTGTCGTAATATTTAATACTTTAAACTTGCTATAAAGCTAGCTCTGCTTTCTCTGTTTTCTTGCTAGAAGGGCTTAGTTAGAGATTTTAATTTCTTCCCAATTAATAATTGTGTAGTGGTACATTTATCTTATGTCATAACTTCACGAATAAAGGCAAAGGATCCTACTTGCAATCTTAAAAGTGCTGATCTTAGGGGTGACGGTATTTGGGACCGGGTTGGAGAAGGCCAATTTTAAACTTGAGTCCAAGTTTACATCCGATATTGAGTTCAAAATTTAACTCAATATCATTGACAGCAGTCTTAACTCGATAATCGGTATCATTGACACAGAAACCATCTTTTAGTAATAAGGCATGTATCACATTGGCCTTCTGAACCTTGGAACCTTCCTGCACGCATCATGAGCCGATACAAGTTAGATATATAAATATCAAACCGATCATTGAGATGGCAAGTGCAATTGACCTACGCGTATCCATAAGGAGAGTAGAAATAAAACGGTGCATACGGCCTCCTGGATCGATATCCCATGAAAGGATTGAAATGTCTAGGACGATACTGCTTCATTCCAGGAACATTGATCCTCGGGGTTAAAACCTGAGTTGAAGATCAAGTGACCAAGGAAGTTTCTATTCAAAAGTCGTGCCACTAACCGTAGAAATCATTCATGGCTGAAGTTTGCATATCAAGACCAATACTCTAAACTTATGAAACAGACATAGATAATAGCTTATGCTAATGTAACCATGAGTGTCAGATAGTAAGAGAAGGCCTGGTAGCTTCAAAGGACTAGTGTTACCTTCAATTGGCGGCCGTGTAACTCGGATTCATTAAGAAGAAGAGCCTCTTGAACAGCTTCTACCTCGAGGAATTCCACATAAGCAAAACCCTTCGGCTGGCCAACTTGTCTGTCAGAATGGTCACCCCGTTTACAGTACCACAGGACTGAGAATGCTGCTGTACTTCCTCAGGCGTGCAAGCATAATCAACCTGCACAGAACAGTAATCAAGGTTTTCGCAATCAAATTTGAATGATTATACATAACAGAATTTTGCTCCAGCCACAAGTCACTGAAAGAGTGCTGCAGTTTCACAAAGAGTCTTGTGATGAGCCTAAGATGAAAAATCATTGACTTCCAAGATGTTGCTGCAATCTGTTCAAGTTCTAATGAGAAACAAATAATACTAAAAACAAAAAATATTTCTTATAGATACTAAAGATACCATACATATGTACACACAAACATACATATATACATAGCATTTCAACATCCATAGATATCTGCAAATATGTCTAATACAGAACATACTACACATATTTAGATCCATAGGGCAGTAATACTCATTAGAAAACAACCAGCTACACCGGATACAGACCAAGTATGTTTTAGGTTATAATTTCTGACCGTCAAGGACAATATGAAGAGAATTTTGGATTACAACAGGATAATTAAACTTGTAACAGTGTCATGAGAAATAAAACCTATGCTTTGCAATAAGAATCCAGTTTAGCTAATCAGTTTGCACTCATTCACATGCCACATCAGTAAGCAATGCTGCGTATTAAATTGGTGGTTTCCCCTGAAAAATCACATCCATAAAAAAACCAACATTGTCTAATTACTATATCATCAATGTTCTACAAACATAGCACATAACAAATACCATTCTCATCCATACATAATGATTGAAGCCATTTTTTTACCCATGCTAATCCTACTTTGTTTACCTTCCTTGCATCAGCAAAAACATTGATCTCCTTCTCATCTATCCCCAAGGTTAAATCATTCATTTCAATACATAATGCAGCTTCACAAATTCATTCTTCTCCTTCTTTGCTTTGCCAACTAAAAGGCCGAGAGCCAAAACATTATGTCGCTAAAGGTAAAGATGGTTCTACTCTTGCTTTCTGGTGTACCCACTACCCAACGAGATTATTATAGTCCCAGATTCATATCATGTACTGGAATTTCATACAATTGATATTTTCAGGTGAGCTTAAAGCATTTGGAAATAGGTAGTCATTGTGTTGTCAACTAAAGCTAAACTAAGAAGTGTACACCAATGAATGAAGCACACAGTTCAGACTATTTTTCATACAGAACAAGTAGAGGATTCAATATTTTCCAAGGCTAAGGTGTGCCAAAGGCTGTAAGATAAACACCAGTGAAATAATAGTCAAAATGATTTCAGTCACAGAAAGCACCTCCATAAACCAAAGCTAAGGAGATGTTCTTTCTTACATAATAGCTTACTGATGGTGATAAGAAATGCTTTTTACCTATGACAAAGCTTATGAGGGACTACAAAAACCAAAAGATGGAGTTTTTGATACCTTCTATTAATTCATACAACACTGCTATTTAAAGTTCAATTTTGTACTTCTCCAGTAAAAAATAAAGGAAAAGCAAGTAACCCATCAATCTTTTACAAGCTCAGATTTTTTAAACCACTATTACATGGATTCACAAGGCAACTAACACCACAAGAGTGGAAGTTTAAAGATCATTGGATTAGAGATGAGGCTAAGATGTATCTCACGTAAATATAAAGCAAAATAAGAACTTGTTGCCACTTCTTTTGCAAACCAAAAGTACATCTTGGACAAACAATTTCATCACTCTACATAGACAGAATTAGTCAGTCAACACATTTTTCAACAAAGAAATAACAATCTTGTACCCTTCAACGCAACTGTTAATCAACAACAGATGTATGCACCAGTGATCCCACCAGCAATGACGAGGCTCTGCAGCTCAGTTTGCCTATCTTGACTAGCCTTTGGCTCTTCAAAAGAAAGCACTTCAACTGGTGTACAAGATAGATCCTACTTCCATACCTTCAAGAACCTCCATGGACTTCTGCCACCTTTACTCCAATTTACTGCCTCCAACACCTTTGCAATAAATAACACCTCTTCTTCCTCTCCCCTCTTTTAGGGAGCTGACTTCATAATTTATCCTATAAAAATTAGTTTCTCCAATTTTCTCATTTTTTTCTTTTTTTTTCCACTTCTCTTTTTCTTTCCAAAAACTTTTTTTGAATGCTTCTCTTCCCCTTCAAACTCCTTTTGTTTCTTTCTTGATATTTTTTTCTTTTTTCTTTTTACCTTCTCATTTTCATTGTTGTTATTTTCTTTCAAATTTTCAGCAAACAAGATCCATTACATTTCTTGCAAAACAGGAACATTAACTAGAAAATAACTTTTCCAACCCAAAATAAGGTACTTATTGCAGCTCTAACACACAGAGAACTTGAAGAATAAGAAGCCTGCGATCATAGTGAGACATAGATCAAACCATGATCTAAATGATAAGATAACAATATATACAATCCAGTAGATAAACACAAAAATGTAGCTCAGGTTCTATTTAGTGAACCCTGAAACAAAACAACATTTTACATATAGATCATGAAGTATAACAAAATTTTATTCTCCAAATGAAAGACATAAATACTTGTGGCCTATTATAATCAAAATAAAAGTTAACCAATTTCGAAGCCCAGGTAAGAAAACTGAAGTTGCTATAAGAAAATTATCAAGAATTGTTGATAAAATGAAGCCGCTTAATATTTCACTATATCCACAGCCTTCCTAAGTTTCTCATTGTTTTGAAAACTGCAAAGCAGTAAATTGTTGCACAGATATGAAATGACGCAGTGTGTATGAGTGTAGAAAGATATTCTTGCAATTCATTTACTCATTCAAGTTCATTGAGATTTAAAAATAGACACAATGTTTGAGATGCATTCTTGCATTAAGTTGATAACTGTCCACTGTTGTTTCTTTTGTAATACAGCTGAAAACATACTCATGCCAAAATGAAGTATTAAGCCATCCTATTTCAAAGGAAAATGAAGTGCCACAGATACAGAAACTGAACAATCATTTCAAGAAATGACTAGGTAGAAATCATAACAAAAATCTCACACGCTTAGAATGGTATAACACACTAGATACAACAGAAAATAAACCTTTAGAAGCTAAGAATAAAAACATAACTAAAATATGCATGCAGGCAACAAGACGTCAAGGGAAAAAGTCAAGAAAGAGTAAACTCCTCACGTTGCCAACAAACACGGAGCGAGTATCAGCTTCCTCCCTGCTTGCTTGGTTAGCAGCTGCATTGGCTGGGTCTGTATACAAACAAGAAATCAACAAAAATCAAACAATAGTTAGAATTAAGCAAAAGTTTCAAACAAGCTTACCAACTTTACTATTGGAAAAAAGTTTAAACACAAGGGCAATCAAAAGGTATTTCAATCTGAAATTAGAGCTGAAACATAAGCTATACAGAGGATCATTCCAAAACGTAGACAAATAATGTGTAACAAAAGGAAAACCAAATTCATTAAACCTTGAACAGAACCCATTTCCTTCTCGACCTTAGCTTGCATTTCGCGAAGAGCAGCAGCTTCTTCCTCCATCTCCTTCAATCTCTTCTTCATCTCATCCAACTCCTGCACCATAAAAAAGCGGGCCAATTAACACGAAAAACTTGTAATCGATTTTAATCATTAGGGTTGGGGGGGCGGAGGACCTTGACAGCGTCATCATCGGCGGCGGACATGTCGACGTCAGCGTTATTAGGGTCCATATCACCTTCGACGTCGGGGATCTCTCCGCCGTAGACCTCATGCTCCTCCTCTTCCATCTCCCTTTGTCGTTATCTCAAGGCAGAAGATATTTTCCGATTGTGGATATTCTGTGAGCCCATTTAACAGCAGTTCCAAACCAAGAAATAGAGAGGAAAGGCCTAAACGGTATGTCGTTTGTCCCAACTTTGAAACGACGTAGTTTTCTTGTCAAATGACTGTATTAAGTCCCATATTTGATATATACTACAATATTTTATTTTTTGGTTGAGTAAATAAAAAAATATTTGACTCACTACTGCAATATTTATTATTTAAAAGCCATAACCTTGAGAATTTGGTAAATGAAAATATCATTTTAATATATTCTTTCTACTACAATTTTAAATATATTATCGAGAAAAAACGTAAATGAGAATGTATCCCTTCTCAACAAATTACCGATGAAATAAGAATATAACACTTACTCTTAAATATTTTTTAGTAAATTAGTATATTTCTATTAAAATAAATTTTCTAAATTAATACATTGTTACTAGAATAAATGCACATTTTGCTAAATAAAATTTATCCAGATATTATTGTTTTGGTAATATTTTTAAATAAATAATAAGAATTCTTCCAATTTTTTTTAAAATTGAAAGAGAAATAATAAAGATTTTAAGTTTTAATTTTTAATTTTTGTGTTTAAGTACATATATAAATAAAAATTAGACTAAAACTGATTAAAATTAATAAGACAAATGTTACTTGATGAGATTCGAGAATAAGATTTTTTTAATTATATACAATTGAATTATTCTAACATGAAATTAATATTTCAAAAATATTTGATTTGATTTGAATCTAAATTTGAGCTTGGATTAGACCATTAGGATGCCTTTGTTGCAACACTTTTTAAGATTGCATTGAGTCGTTGTGAGTAGAAGCCTGTGTCTTTATTCCTAAAGTTGTGACATGATATAAATGTACTACTACACAATTATTGTTTGGGAAGTAATTAAAATCTTTAACTAAACCCTTTTTTAAAAAATTAAAAAATTGTATTGATAGATTAAAGTTGAAGAACAACATTAGGAGAGTAGTAGTAATCTCCTTAATCTCTTACAATAAAAACGACAACGTACTTCTCAATACAAACAAACCAATTGGAACAGCAGCGTAGCAAGAAGATACGACACCATTACTTATCCAAGGCAAGTCGATTGTAAAAGAGGTAAGACTCCTGGCATCTGCATATCGAAGATGCTAGTGTTTCCAAATTGGGGCAGTGAGGACAAAGGCAATCCAAAGACTTCTCGGCTTGCTTCCATAATCATATTGACAATATGACAGTCAACTTCTTAAATAACGCAGTATATCTTCACCAAGATAGTCCACAAAAATAATCAACTAAAGACACCGTTTATACTTCATTTCCATGGAAAGATTGGGTTGGAAGTTGCATGCTAAGATAAATTTCCTTATTTATGTTGGTCGTTTAATCTCCTATTGTTGGTATTTGGGATTTTTTTTCTCTTCCTGACTGATTTCCTTTTTTCAATTTTTGACTGCACACAAAAATCTCTTGGAATGTCAGGGATTTGGGCTGCATCTGATGGAGAACCACTATCCTCTGCTACTAAATCTAGACTGCTTTCTTGAGGGGAACCTATTTTTTATTATGCATTCTAGGAGCTAGTATTCCTAGTCCCCTTACTTACCACACCGTAATCACTGGAGTTTACTAGTGTCGACTGTTTTTCATACTTCAACCTATCTTTAGAAATCTCATTTTGCCCAATAGTTGGAGCAACGTGTTGGCCCAATCCATCTGACAATGCTCCAGATATGGTGAGCTAAAGTGATGCACTTCATTTTCCAAACCATCGCAATCCACTTCAATAACACTGCGAACAACATTCTTCAATCCATTTGCTTGAACTATTGCCTTACCAATAGCAGAATATAACATAACTTCACGATCAGCACCTTCCCTACTACTTACATCCTCTACACTACGGCTATTTTTAACAGCCTCAATAGGGACTATATTAGGTATTACACTGGCAACATCAGCCATAGAACATTCAATCGCATTAAAACCACCATTAACAACATCCACGTCACCATTAAAAAGAATATCTGCCTTCACTAAGGGTGCTTCAGAGACATCATCAACAACAACAGAAACTGGTAACTCCTTATTAGCATGCTGAATATCCATAACATTATCATTATTCACATTAATTGCATTATTCTCCCTCTCAACCTCTTTAGAAACGTTGTCAAGCTGCTCATCTAGTTCAGTCACAATAAAATTCTGATCATTAGCCTGCTGAATATTCACAAAATCAACTATATTCCCATTAACGACATTATACTCCAAAGCTGTATCCTGCACTTCTAATAGCATATTAAGGGATTGCTCCATCGTAGCCAAATTTCCAGCCGTTAAAGGCATACTGGCCTCTAAAATCTACTCCTTCATAATTGATTTTTGCTTCAAATTCTTGCCCTTTGACTGCATCTCTTTGCTAATATGGCTATGACAAACCATTAACGTAGGGGAGTCAACTACTTCCCTTTAGATTCCCCTGCTTCACCAGACCCCATAATTTCTGAATGATTCCCTATTTTAAACTTATTCCCCATCGGTTGCCATGCTTTCTTCCCATTTGTTGGCTTCCAAGGGTAAGAAATATTAACCTCAAATTTCTTCAATTCACCATTCTCGCCTAACTTCAGTATAGGCAGTAGATCAGGGAGTATCGTGTCCTTCCTCACTTCAATACAGATTTTAGCATAGCACACATGTTCTATGTTGGCTATTTGAACATCCATGCTAATCTGTTTACTTAGAGAGCTCGCTAGGAAACTCAAGCCATCCACACTCCAAAATTCTAACGGAACATTATGAAATCGGACCCATAAAGGGATAGTTTCTATTTTACCTTTATTAAAATTGAATCCAAATCTCCATCTTTGGATGAACAATGGTTGCCCACTGACATGCCACGACCCCTGTTCTAGTATTTCTAGAATGTTGCTTTCGGAGTTGAACTTGAAGATGAACGAGTCATCATCCCGAAGCATGACTTTCTCTAAGCCTTTCTTTCCCCACCGAGCTTTTACCCAATCCTTCACAACTGGAAAAGCTATTCGCTTATTTCAGAATACCCCAACCAACATAGAAGCCCAGAAATTAGCTCTTGTTTTAAGGAGTTCCACGAGAGAGGTTAAAATTCCATCCTTTGTGACATTCTGGAAGTGTCGCAGGGCACCCTGATTGTACTGAATCTAAAGCCTGGACTTCCATGCTCCTACATTGCGCTTCACGCTCACCGTATCTGTCTTCAAGTTAGAGTCTTGGTTCATTGGTATGCCTTGACACATCCGTATGAGTAGAAGCCTTACCCACCTCTATTGGGGACGCATTAGGATGCCTCTCTAAGGAGCCTTGAAGAGCTTCTATACTGAAAGCTGGGAATTCGTCTTTAGAGAGGGAGTTTTCCATATTCTCCATAGACAACGGAGGAGCTCCCTCTACCGAGACGAAAGGTACAACCATCGTGGAGTTGCTAAAGAGCTCGCATGAGTCGTAGCATTGAGGTGGGTCGTTATATCTAAAGATGGGGATCTCTCACTCACGTCCGCACCTCTCGCAGATCGCTCCTCTTACACCTTGCTCCTATACTTCTGCTCTTTCCCAGTCTCCTCTAGTATACAAACTCTTGCTCCCTTTAGATCTAGGTCGTCACGCCTCTTGATGTAGCATCCCACTACCATAGAGTATATACTTGAACATCCAGAGGACATTCCAGTACATAACCTATTATAATGGCATGTTAAAGCAATCACTTTCTCTTATATGACTTCATACAGAATAACAAAATACTTAAAAACTCAACTCCTCATTTCATTTACTAACAGAATTTACATTGTATCAGTCAATTTCATTAAACAATTATTTACATTGTCAAATGTATATGAGGATTTACTAATCTTATACAAGAGTTCTAAATAACATGAGAAACCACAAAACACAATCTACAAATCTTCTGATGTTATCTGATCGACCTTTGAGCCATATCTTAATTTCCAAAATGTTCTTCTAGAGTGTCTAGAAACTAGGTCTCCTTTCTCATACCTGAAAAGCTACATTGCAATTTTGATGAGTTTTGTCAACTCAGTGAGCGAACCATCATTTATGAGCTCATTCATTGCAATACACATATAATCAAATTCACAACTCATCTCCGTAAGACATAATGAATATCACACATTTCATATACTATTTCAGATCATGCACATTCCAATCAATCACATTATCAACAAATACACAAATGTGGCATATCACTTAATCATCACAATTTCATTAATGCATTCATAATCATATAATTCATAATCATATATGCAAATGCAGATGCACATGAGACTCCACTTTCATTTTTTTATTTGTTGTGACCGAGCCCCTTTCAGGTACAGATACACATATTGTCCCGTAACTATTGTGGGTATCAGGCTCATTAATTACAGAGCCATGCTTTACATGTAGATTACAGATTGTTGAGCTTAAAGCTCTTTCAGACTAGTCACTCCGATCACAATGCCTTTATTTGATCATGTATCTAATGTAATGCATCAAATTACAGAATATACTACCAATAACATTTATTTATGATGCATAGTCAAAATCTCATATTCATCGGATGTCAGTCCAATATTCAACTTTTGTTGATAATATTTTTCAGAATTCAGATGCAAAAAGAACGCTCCCAATATATTCCTAAATATCAATCTCCTCGAACTATTAATGTCCGGAATTATCACAATCAGATCATTAGCAGTTCAATAATTGGGAATTAGACAGAGATAAGTCAATCATAGTGAGAACATCTAGGTTACTTACAGTATGCTCCAATTTACACTATTGCCTAGATGGTCTGGCAATGTCTTGTTGATGACGTTCGACTTGAGCGTCTAAATACACATACATTGTGCACATTACTAAAGTGATCAAACAAATACATATTCAATTATGCATATATATATATGTGCCATGTTCAATGCATGCTCAATGACTTTTCCCGGGTATGTTTCCTTAATCACAATTCATAATCATTCAAACATTGTCACTTGGATATGTCTTGTTTGCAATTAGGTTTACACCTCAAAATAACTTGATTATTCTAAGTTCATCAATCAGTCCTTCAATCAATTTATTCAATATCCAATTAGGTTCATTTCAAGTCTTAATCAAGTCCATATGTACCATAGTAAAGTACCTTAGCTTTAATTGTTTCATATATCACTTAAAAGAGAAGTATTCATGTTTAAACCTTGCCCATGATCGTGGTGGACATTGCCACGATCATGACAGAACCATATGCAACAGGCTATGATCGTGGTGGACATTGCCACGATCGTGACAGAACCATATGCAACAGGCCATAATTGTGCACTGATGACCACGATCATGACATAACCAAATTTTACCAGGCCACGATCGTGCACTAATCGCCATGATCATGCACTAATGACCACGATTGTGCCCTGCATTATTTCCTCCAATTCTCCACGAATTCTACATACGTAGAACATCATTCTCACTTCCAATTTTTCCAGAACTCATACTCATTATACAATCTCATTAAGATATGAATTATACTCCCGTACCTCACCAAAAATGGCTCAAAATCATGATCTTTTCATGCATCAAATTCAAACCAAAGACTAACTTACCTTATCATGCATATAATCCTAATTCCTTCTCAATTCACAAACACTACATTCACATCTTTCTTTGACATAAATTCACCTTTTTAATACATCAGATCCAGACCTAATTCATACATAATTCAACCTATAATTCCATGGTTTTCATACTCCAAGAACAATATAAAAGCTTCCAAGTTCATGCAACATTTTTCCATCACGTATCATCACCAATATCTCATTCATTTCATTCCAATTCAATCATCATTCTCATACTACTAAGCATGCCATAGAGCTCAAATATCTACTTACTTATGGGGCTTCCAATTAAGCTCAACACTTCAAGATAATCTATCCCTCCAAGCAAGCAAGATCAATCACAAACTCAAAGTGAAAACATATTGTTTTTGGACAGCCATATGAAGATGACTTTAGACAAATTTCTTAGCTATTTTATGAAAGATTAACATGTATATTTCGTATAACAAATTGGCTAGGGTTTAAACGAAATTTAGAGAGAAGTTGGATGCAGTTTCGGTGGTGAACAATGAAGGCAGTAGTAGAAACTTCACTGCTAAGATTTGCCTCATCAACATGTTAGGTGTCAACATTTAACCAAGGCATTTGTTACGTGGCATGCCTCCCACATGTCTACCTTAATAAGCTGCCACTAATCTCCTTAAGATGCTGCCATTAGTCACCAATTAATGAGTCCAATGTCTCCAGATAATTAGTCCACATGTCACATAATAATTAGTATGTTTATCAATTAATTACTAGTTCACTTGTCACTCATTTAACCATGCCTAATGTCACTCAATTATAGACTTAACCCTAGTTTTTCATGTATCAATTTATCCTACCACATGACATTTTTCCTAGTCCAAATATACTTATCAATTCATCAATCTCCCAATTAATAACAATTAATTCTAATTTACTAATTGAAATCCAATTATACCAAAATTCACAATTCAAATCATAGTTATTTTAAATCTTACATATCCTGAGACATGTCAATTGAGTGGATATGCTATCTTTGTAATGTATACCAATTACAATTCGTGTGTATGCTAATGTTATACATGTATATGCAATGCTTTCAAAGCTATTTCTCATTCACACTGATCTAGGGTCTTAATCCTAAGCATGTTCCGAAAACCAAATATTATACTTGAAGCTCGCAGATCTCGCTCCCCTCATAGACGAAATTGCTAAGGAGCTCGCGTGAGTCGTACCATAGGTAGGTTGTCAAATTTGAAGGTGGGGCTCTCTCGTCGGCTGCTAGATCTTTCCTCAAAGCAGATCTTGAAGTTGATGCCATCCTAGAAAGAAAACAGAGAAATTGGTCGCACCATAAGAAAATGGCTTCGACACACCTTAAGGATTCAACGTCTTTGATGCACACCAGTTCCTAGAAGAATGTCCCTGCTTTTTTGCAATTGGACTATCACATTGCTGATATTCATCCGCTCTTCTGGTATTTGAGCAGAACAAGCCAATCCAATCTCAAGAACCGCCATCAAACATTCCATGATTTTGTGATTTCCAATTTTGTTGCTCCTCCTCGCAGTGGCATTGACACTTGGTCGCTGGCCTTCTTCCAGGATTTCTGGGTCCACAATCTCGGTCACATGGTCAGGCAATGCTATTTTCACAAAGCTGTGGAGGTTCAGCTCTTCATTGAACATAGCATCTGTAGGTTTCTTCCCGGTAAAAAGTTCCAGTAACATGATTCCGTAACTGTAAACATCGCCGTAAGTTGTCACCCCACTTAGCATGCCGTACTCTACAGTTCATAGATTGAAACGATAGAACATACATTCAGGGTAAACAATAAAAAAAGAATTCGATGGACACCGTATGCTTCATCAGAAGTTACATACCTGGGGCTATATAGCCAATGGTGCCTTTTATGCCACCGGTACTGCTCTGGTTTGAATTTGGAGCAACTTGGGTGGAACCATCATGGAGGAATCTCGCCAATCCGAAATCTCCTACTCGAGCAGTCATGTTAGTATCTAACATAACGTTACTTGGCTTCAGATCACAGTGAACAATCGGCGTTTCACATTGATGATGCAAATAATCAAGGGCGTTTGCCACATCAATTGCGATACTTAACCTCTGGATTAGATTCAAGCTTCTCGGCTCGTATATCCCAACAGCCTTATCGGTGGAGTGCAGCCACAGTTCCAGACTCCCATTAACCATGTACTCGTATACTAAAGTCTTAAAATCATTTCCCTGAAAATCAATGCTCGAACATGCAGTTACCACTTTGACAAGATTTCGATGTCTGATGTTCT
>JAOTJB010000210.1:2171898-2183603 GCA_027123815.1 Erythroxylum minutifolium | reverse complement strand
CTTGTCGACGGGGTGCGCTTGCCTCTAATTGGTCTAGATAGAATTTAATTTATATTGTTCTGTTTAGACCGCAACATCTAGCAATCTGAAATGTCTCATAAACTCAGGGATTTGGCCAGTGAAGTTGTTTTGTGATAGATCGAGATATCGAACTGCTCTCAAAGAACCCAATGACTCGGGAATTTTCCCATGAAAGAAATTCCCACCCAGATATAAACTTTCCAAGCTTTTGCAATTCCCAAGAGTTTTGGGAATTTCTCCTGATAATCTGTTGTCTGAAACATCCAGATATCCAAGCATCTCCAACTGACCCACTTCAGATGGGAGGGTACCTTCAAACTCATTGTCGTATAAGGCTAAGTATATTGCCAATGATGAAATGCCAAACACTACTTTCGGTATCGGACCGCTTAGTTTGTTTTCAGAAAGATCCAAGGCTACTAAATGCCGGCAATCTCCAAGATTTGAAGGAATGCTTCCTTGTAATTTGTTCCTACTTAAATATACATTGTTTAAAGAAGTAACATTCCCCAGAGTGGATGGGATACTTCCAGACAATTCATTACCGGTGAGATTCAAACGATGCAAGTTTTCTAACCTCCCAATAGAACTCGGAATGCTGCCAGTCAAATGATTTTCGTTTAATCTCAAATCCTGGAGGCTGATGAGGTTTCCGATTTCAATTGGAATGATTCCTCTTATTTGGTTTCCATAGAATATCATGCTGCTGAGTTTTGCTGAGAAGTTGCTTACTACTTTTGGCATGATCCCTCCAAAGTTGTTCTCACTTATGACCAAAAGTTCTAAAGCTGTATTATTTGCTAAGGAGACCAGAAAATTCAGGTCATCGTCTTGTCCATTCCCAAGATTGTTGTGATTAGCTACCAACCGTTGGAGACTTCGCTGTCTTGCAAAAGTAGGCATTCTTCCGGTAAAGTTGTTATAACCTAGACAAAGATGACGAAGATTCGACACATTGGAGAGTGATGAAGGTATCAGGCCAGTGAATTGGTTGTCTTGAAGTCCCAAGACTTCAAGGTTTGGAAGAGTTTGACCTAGGTCCTGAGGAAGACTTCCGCGAAGTTGGTTAACATGCACATATATAGCAGTTAATGAAGAGATGTTGTACATGGAAGTTGGAATACTACCACGCAGATTGTTTACACTAAACCCAAAGACATTCATTCTTCTTAGCTGTCCAAAACTCTCTGGAATACTTCCTTGGAAGGTGTTCATGGCCCCATAAATGCCTTCAAGAAATGAAATATTCGCCAAAGAAGATGGTATCTCGCCAAATAGATGGTTTTTCTGGATAATAAGTACCCTCAGATTCGACAAATTTCCAAGTTCTACAGGAAGTTTGCCAGTCAAATTGTTGTTAGTTACGTCTAGTCCTTTTAGCTTAGAGCAACGTGAGACGTTCACAGGGATTTCACCGATGAACTTGTTGTTTCGAAGGAGTAGTATCTGCAACCTGAACAGAAGTCCCAATTCTGGAGGAATACGATCCCTAAAACTGTTGTTTTGCAGGCTTATCACTCTCAGAAAACTCATGTTCCCGATGTCAGGAGCTAACCTGCCTGACAATTCCCAAGCGGTTAAGCTAAGCTCGACAACTCTCTGGTGCTTGCTTCCACAAGTAACATCATGCCAATGGCAGAAATGCGAGGAATGATTCCATGAGAAGAGCCTCCCTGTAGGATCATGCTCAACTTGAGCCTTAACGACTTGCAGAGACAATCGATCTGTCTCATTTCCTGGAAGAAATGAGAAGGAAAGGAAATGAGAAGGAAAGAGGAAGTTGAAATGCCAGTAGTATGAAAAATAAACACAAAGTGCCTTTATCCATATCTTGCAGTGATAACAGTAGTTTGATTACCACCACCACACCATCACCGCCACCGCCACCACCAATTAAACGATCGATGAACTGAAAAGGATTTCTCTAGTGTTTAACTACTTGAAACATAACAAAACACAGCATGTTACTTCCAATTTTCTAAACAAGAATCCATTGGCCAGGAACTCAGGTAAGATATGGTTACTTTGAAACTTTTGTTGTAATTGTTGTATTTTTGTATAGTGTAGATTAGTTTTTTGCTTATAGGATTCTGGGTGAGGATGGTGTACAGATTCTAAAGATATGGAAAAATAATAATTGTTTCTATTTTTATTTCTATTTTTTATTTTTATTTTTTTCCTGTTTTTTATCTATGTTTTTAACTAAATACATATTATTAATTATTTAACATATTAATTTTTGATAAAAATTATGAATAATTTAATTTAATATTATATTTAGTTAATTATTAATAAGAATGATGAATAATTTAATTTTACTTAAAGTTTTTATTTATTTTGTAATTACATTAAATTAAATAATTATTCATAAATATAATCAGATTTAAAATATCTTTAAAGTATATAAATTTCAGATAAAAATTTATTTAATAATTAAAACATATTTAAATAAATTTTTAATTTTAATTATTTTTAATAAAATAAAATATAATTTTTATATATAAATATTGAGTCGATATGGTTAAAAAATTATGGAAATTTAAACAAATTCAATTTAAATAGAAAATTTTAGCAAAAAAATTAAGTTCCTTTTATTGTACTATTGAACAGTATTGGTCATTTTAATTATAAATTTTAAAAAAATATCAAATCAGAACTAATTCAAGAAGTTATAAAAAGTTTAAAAAATATACAAGTTTTGCAGCTTTTAAAAATTTTATTCCTCAGTTTATAAAATGATTTATTATAATTTTAGTCATCATTCTTCACAAAAACAAAAGAAAAGGAATAAAAATGAGAGAGAAGAGAGAAGCTTGCATTAAAATATTTGACGGGTGATATATGTTGTAATAGGTAATATATGTTCATTAGAGTTTTTATGTTAATTACTTTTATAAATTATGTGTTTTGGATGTTTTATCTTCCTTATGTTAATTGTTTTTATGATCCCAATTCCTTGATTTTGGAAAGAGTTAGAGGAAAATTCTAACCACTGATAATGATAAATTATGTGTTTTTTATTAAATTAATTTAATAGGAGTTTTTCACTTATAATTAATGCATGTAATTTGTGTGCTTGGTGACATGTAAAGGAGCGTGGTGTTTTGATAAGTTGTTATTTTTGTGCTAATTTTGGATATAAATCTCTTTAATGTATTGAAATTTTTATTTAAAATTAACGAACTTATTTCTTAACTATTCTCAAATGATTTTCAAACATGGAAGATAAATTTGAATAAAAAAGATGTAAAGAAAGCAAAGACAATTTGAATTTCTAGCTAGAAGAAAAATTTTTGACTAAATATAGGCATCTGCAAAGGAAAAATTTATCTGCAGAATTTGATTTGAATACATATTCGATACACTTAGGCTTTTTATTATTTAAGGAATCAAGTTGTTGTCTTTTAGGTAGGGATTTGCTGCCTGATTATATGAGGAGTGTATCTCATAAAGATAACAATAAGAGGAAAGAGAGGATACTTCTAAGTAGATCATTTTTACGCTTTTTGCTTCTTTTTTCTGGATTTAAAGGATTTTCATATTTTTTCTGAAAAAGACATATGGAGACTAATTGTTTTGCTATTGTTCTGTTAGATTTTACCTCCGTTATGAACAGCTAAATTCTTCTTCTTGGATGAAGAGAACCACGCTATTATCTAGTATTTGTGAGATTTTCTTAATAAAGTTTATTTCATTGATGAATATTAAGTGTCTTCCAAATTGCTTTTTATGATTGAATTGATTGATCTTTAGGGTGCACAATTATGAATTGATTGGTTTAATTTACACTCAGATTAGTAGGATTTGACGTTTGGTTTTGTTAATTCAAAGTGGCAATTATGAATACTATCTTTACGTTAGGATTGGAAATTCTAGGAAAAATACTTATCTAGATTAAATACATATCGTATGTGTATTGTCTTGCTCATTAGTTCTCTTGGTTCTTAAAGCTATTAATTAATCAAACTTAAGATCGTATCTAAATTGTTTGTTAATAAGTGTGATTATAATACATGTTTTTATTCATTTAATCTTAAAAGAGAACATCACCTAATGAATATTTGTTAATGGACTTAATTTTATATCGATGATCCATATTAATTTGATAACGTAAGTAACCCGAAATTAAGGTTCGTTATTAATTTTCCATATCTGAATATTTTCGTTTATTTCAACATTTTGTCATTTTTAATTTCTTTAAATCACGTTAATTCAACCCCCAATTTGTTTTAGTTTTTAACTTGTATAATATTTACCAATAAATTTCTCATGGAAATAATCCCTACTTTCTACTACTATATTAATTCGTACCGCAAGAAGTTGATTTCTTTTTATTAAATTAATATAATCCAAGTTTTTCACTTATAATTAATGCGAATAAATTGTGTGATTGGTGATATGTAAAGGAGCCGTGTGGTTTATGAGTTGTGTGCAATGTAGTAACATATAAATTAAATTCATGGTAGACAAGTTAACCTGGGGTGGCATAAGGCCCTACAAAAAGAGAAGCAAGATGATGAGAAGAATGGTAACTATGAGAAGCTTTGTCGAGAAAGTAAAGTGAAGAACAGGAGAGAGGAGTGCTACATGATGGCTAAAATGATAAAATAGCAAATTATTATGAGAATAAGAAGCTAAACAAAGCAAACACCGAAGAAAACCCTTCAGTTAAGAAGAAAAAATTATGGATCAAACCAACAAGTAAATTTACTAAACTTAAATAAATATTTACAAAGTTTAATATCTTACCCTACAATAATAAGTTGTCTTTCTAAGTTTCAAGATTAAAACTAAAGTTAATATATGGATCAACAAACTCTCAAACTAATATAAAAAAACAATTAAAAAAAAGGATGAAATACTATTATGCTTGCTTTCTCTCAATTTTTCTAACCTTAGGACGTTTCGAGTTTACTCTCATGCAAAACGTACGTCTTTTTTTCTGTTTTATATCAAAAAATAAGTTTTTCTGCAATATACACGATCGTGTAAGTGATCGTACCTCTTATAGCACTGTCTCAATTACATATGTACACGATTACAGAGAGCTATATAATTGATCTACACGGTCATGTAAATAAAGAATACTGGCATGTAGCAACCTACATGGTCGTTGATCCTACATGCCCATTATGTCCAGAAGAGCTTGATCCAACTGACGTCCATCTTGTCTTCACTCGATCGTCATCTTCATGAACCGTAAAGATGTCTATGACTATTGAAAAATCTCAAAATAATGCTAAATACTCAACAATAAGTTTTAATAATGCATATTCAATTCTATGAATGTTTTTATCTATTAAAAACCTTCTTATATATAGTAATTAAAAAACGTGAAAAAAGATTAATGCTTGTCCTAATATACTTTTTTAAAAAAGAATTTGTCCTCATATACTTAGCTCTAAAATGAGATAGACATCTTTTTGATGTGATTCCGCAAGTTCACGGGTCCCATGTAGTATAGTATAATATCGTCTCACAGGGAGTAATTGTGTAAGTACTAGGCTTGGATCACTCAATTAATTGGACTAATCAATTGTGTAAGAATGGGGCATTTAAATTAAAAGAAAATTTAACTATCAAAATAAATAAATAAATAAATAAAACCGATGCTTAAACAAAGATGCGAATATCTCTAGGGATTAATCCGAACGGAATGTGGTAAGCTTCAAGGATGGTTTCACTTTTAGCGTTTTCTATGGACTTTACCTGAATCAATTTATTAGGAGAATTTTTTGTTGATAGACGGTTGAGCCTAGAGTTTCTTAGATCCTTTTTCAAGGTATCAAAGGAGTATTACGAAATAATCCTAGTATACTATCGTAGCCTAGCAATCAAGCATAACCCATTATGTTCTTTTCTCACCCGATTTTCTCTCATAAATTCAGTCTCTGTCTAAATCTGAAATTTATAAGTTCATTATTTTGGAGTTCCGTTATTAATTTTCACCTATCGGTTCTTCAATTAACAACTGATGTCAAGTAATAGTTGGCCAAATACAATACCAGTAAAATTTATCTCAAAACAGAGAAATCAAACTTATAAATCCACACTCATAAATCAACCGAAATTCAATCTACAAAAATTAGCTAAAAGCTTCAGCCCAACTTTGAAGCTTTGAGGAAACTACTCAGTCATAATAGGATGAAAACTACAAGCATTAAAGTCAACAACCAACATTAGGAGAAATCAAATAATGATCAGATAATGAATGAGTTTTTGAATTCCCCCTCTTTGTGTTGTTTGTGTCTTCTTCTGCGTGCGTTGTGTTGCCTCTCTAGGTGATGGTTCGTGGTTGCGTCTCCAGCTCTCCTACGTGGTGTCTGCGTGGTTTTAGTTTAATGCTTTGATGAGTTGGCGTCCCCCACTATAGCGTGACTTTTATGCCTCCATTGTAGCGTGAATTTTGTTGGAGCTCCTGGCGTGATTTTTGTTTTTTCCTTTGTAGCTCATGCGTTAGTTCCTTTTACCATCTCCAGATGTCACTCATCCTTGCGTGCACCTCTACTCTAGCCTCTGCATGGTTTGCTATTAGCATGATTTTCGTTTTTCCACTGTAGCTCTCCTCTTTGGCCAGCGTTTTTGTTTTCTATTTTTATGTATCTTTCACGCTCTCCCCAGTCCACGCTCACCACCTTCAGTACTTCTCTTTTGTTATTTTCTATTCACGCACACCCTCAGCTCTTCTATTTTTTTCTCAGTCCACTGCTCTCCTCAGTCCACACTCTCCTCAGTCCACTGCTATTTTCCTCCAGTCCACGTCCTCTTCACACCACCAACACTAATTACAAACCCACATAGCCCTCCCATTATACGAAACTTTCTTCTCTTTTTGTAGACAACACCTCATCTCCTCTTTCTCTTTTCAGTTATCCTCTTCTGCTTTGACATGGATTGTCTGTTGTTGGTGGGCCTCTCCTCTAGCTGGTATCTGCGTTGTTCTTGTTGGTTTCCACCCTGCTGTTCACGTCTCCAGCTGGTGCTCCAACTGGTGTGGTGGGGTTGCTGTGCTTTTCTAGCTCTCTTTCTTTTTTTTTTCTTTGGCATGGCCCTCCTCATGTGCTGCGTCTCCTGCTTTTATTTAATTCCTCCAGCTGATGTGCGTCTTTGTAGTGCTCCTATACTTCCTCTGCGACAACTTTTTGGACAGCCCTAAATGCTGTATTTTCTCCTTTGTTTTGCCTTGGACTGTTGTGGTTCTTTACAATTAAAATTAAGAAGCACTCAATAATTGGAATTTTCAGAATTGCAGTAACCAATTAAAATTTACCTTTAGCTACTTATCAAACCATACCCATTTCATAGTGCAAGGATACTAATGCTCGCTCAAACACACGCTCCTTGATTCAAGTCTAATTAGAAACCAACCAACTCATAAGAGTCAAGAAAAGCCAAATAAATCCAAAGGCAATTTACAACCCAAGAGACTCTAAAGGTGTTATCAAATTAACCAATCCCATAGGCAAAAATTCTCCATCCCATCTTTAGCACTCATTTTCAAAGGATCAAAAGGTCTTATTAAGGTTGTAATGGGGTTGTTGAGGTTTAAACTCTGCTTAGATCAAGGAAGAGGGTAATAAAAGCTCAAATGAAATGAAAACAATTATTCAAGAAATAAGAAAATGTAAGGGATCTCTCTCTTTTTTTTAGAGCAAGTAAAAACTATGGAAATGAGGAGGAAAGATTTTCATTTTTTTAAGGGAACTAACAACATCATTTACTGAAATATAAGTCACAAGAAGGAATACACGTGGTGATGTTGATATGGGATGACAAAACTCAAACATAACAACATGTTATTGAAAACG
Source organism: Erythroxylum minutifolium (assembly GCA_027123815.1). NCBI lineage: Eukaryota > Viridiplantae > Streptophyta > Magnoliopsida > Malpighiales > Erythroxylaceae > Erythroxylum > Erythroxylum minutifolium. Next base: position 2,175,774 of record JAOTJB010000210.1, on the reverse strand, counting down.
GTAACAATCACAAGACTTAACTCAATATCAATAAATTCCCAAGTCCCAAATAATTGACTCTCCCCCAAACTCAGTTTCGTGTGTACTCGCCAACAATACTTTATACCTTTATCCTTTGAAGAAACTGAAAATACAGAATACCTGCAAAATCTTCACTTGCTTGCTCTTTTTTTTTCTTTTTTTTAACCCCCTACATATCCTACTCCCAAATAATTATTTCCACATGAAAGGTAGGGAATGCTTGGCTTATGGCTTGGTTAAATGAGGGTGCCAAAGAAATAGGGATTTTACTTAGGCTCATCTTGGCTCCAAAGGGAATATAGGGTTATTTTAAGCCAAAGTTGGATTGTGGTTCATAATTCAAAGAAAATTGCCTTAATCACTTCTTTATCAAATTTGTGCTCACATTTTGCCTCAATAGGCCTAGAGAACTTGTTCTAGGATTGGCGAGACCTAACTAGGTTCCAACTTGCCCAAAAATTTCATGGATGATCAAAACTCAAATAAAATGGATGGGAAGACTCAAATCAAAGAATATAAGTAAGATTAAACGATTGGAAACCAAGCACTAGTCCAGAACAATCTATCCACAAACCTTCTAAAGGTAAACCCAATTAGGTCCCAAGCAATTCTTAATGTTCCAAACGTGAGGAAAGAGAAAGAATTTTTTTTGAAAAGTAACGGTAAGAAAGTTTTGTTTGCAAAATTATGCTCACCCTCACCCCCAAATCACATAATGCTCTCCCAATTGTTGTGGTTCCTACTTGGCAAGGTATCGAGAAACTTCTCGAATCTTGAAGCTTGGGAAGGAGTTTGTTTTGAAGAATGGCACTTGATTCCTCTGTAAGAGCCATATTTGCATATTCCTCTAGCCGTCTTTTGTTAGATAAGATCTCCTTTAAGAACTTGGTATAAGTAGGCATTTGGGTAAGGGCTTCCGTGAAGGGGATGTTAACATAGAGCTTCTTCCAAATGTCAACAAAGTTTCCAAACTGCTGGTCTAGCTTAGCTTTATGAAATCTCTGAGGGAATGGGATTGGTGGCTTATATGGTGGTGGTGGTGTGTATTTTTCGAGCTCAGGTGATTGCTGCATAGGCTGTGAATTGGATTGTACAGGTTGTGTATCCTAGTCTATTACTTCAGATTCTTTTTCAGCCTTATTCTTCTATACCATAGGTTATAAAACCTTTCCACTCTTTAGTACCACTGCCTTGGTTTGCTTAGGAGCCTTTGGTTGTGCTGGTAGCTTACCCTTGTCAAATCTTAGTGATGCAGCTTACTGTGCAATCTGAGTCTCAAGCATCTTATTATGGACCATCAATTGGTCCATTCAGGTAGTAAACTGCTAGATCAAGTCGCCTTGCTTCTGCATAAAGGTTTCCATCATTGATTCAAGGTTGGACCTAGGTTCAGGTGGCTGGGCTTGTTGTCTCAAGTTTGAGAAACCTGCAGGTACACAGTTTTGTTGTTGCTGGGTCTGTTGGTAATATAGTTGATTTTGTGGGAAACTTGGGTGGTTTGGGTTGTTGAGACTAGGAGAAATTTGGGTGGTTTCGCCATTCAGGGTTATAAGTGTTTGAGAAAGCTCCACCTTGGTTGTTCTACCCATAATTTCCCACAAAATTCATATGTTCAGCCCCAAATTTTTGCCCAATGTTCTGAAATTATGTACCCATACCCGAACCAAAATCCTGATCCTCTAAGGCATTCACATTACTCACAACAGTTACAGCAAACTTATCCACTTTCCTTAAAAGAGCTTCAAATTTTGAATTCAGTAAGGTAAAGGCATTCAATTCGAAGACTCCTTGAGGTTTCTTCCCTCTTGTTTAATCTCTTTCTGATCATTATTCCACTGATAGTTGCTGTAGGCAATTTTCTCCAATAATTTAAAGGCTTCGTCTTCATTCTTATCCATTAAATCACCTCCAGCCGCAGCATCTATCGTACTTCACATAACCGAAGAAACTCTGTTGTAGAATATTTGCACAATCATCCACTTTAGGACACCGTAATGTGGACATTTGCGTTGAAGCTCCTTGTACCTCTCCCATGCTTCGTACAACGACTCATCTTCTTTGGCCTGAAATGAGGTAAGCCCACTTCTAAGCTTTGCAGTCTTTCGAGGTGGAAAATACTAAGCCATAAAAGCCCTGGACAACTCTTTCCAATTGTTTATCGAACTAGGTGGTAATGAATGGAACCAATCCTTAGCCTGATCTCTCATAGAAAAAGGAAACAATCGAAGCCTTATAGCATCCTCAGGTACCCCATTTTGCTTCAATATTTCACAAATCTCCAAAAATTACTGCAGGTGGATATGTGGGTTTTCTGTAGGGTGCCCTCCAAATTGATTCTGTTGCACAATCTGTACAAGGCAAGGTTTCAACTCAAAATTATTTGCTTGCACAGGGGGCCTTGTAATGTTAGGGCAAAATTCCCCAAAATCTGGGACTGTATGGTCCCTCATTGTTCTCTGATTCTACTCGGCCATTTTTGATTTGACTGTCTCTTCTGTTGGAAAAGTTGTAGTAAATTCAGGTTCGATCTAACGTTCCTGCACTGGCTGTGCGTTAGATGCTTTTGCCCGTGCTTTTCTAGCTTTTGCTTCCTTCCTTAGTGCCTTAGCTGTCTTCTCGATTTCAAAATCAATCAATAATTCTTCAGCACTAACGGCCCTTCGCATAGACTAAGAAAAACACAGCAAGGTCAAATGCAAGGTGCAGAAAATGCAAAATAAGTAGACAGTAAAGAGAACAAATAAAAGAAAAATCAATTCTAACAAAATCTATTAACACGAAACAAAAACAAAAATGTCCAATTTAACCAAACAATCAGTCGCCTAATATTACTCAGGGATTACTCTCCAGTAACGATGCCAAGAAACTTGATGCAACTCCGCAAGTTCATGGGTCTCAAGTAGTATAATATAATATCGTCTCACAGGGAGTAATTGTGTAAGTACCAAGCTTGGATTACTCAATTAATTGGACTAAACAATTGTGTAAGAATGGGGATTTAAATTATGAATTCAACTATCAAAATTAAATAAAATCAATGCTAAACAAAGATGCGAATATCTCTAGGGATCAATCCGAATAGAATGTGGTAAGCTTCAAAGAGGGTTTCACTTTTAGCGTTTTCCATGGACTTCACTGGATTGATTTATGAGGCGAATTCTAGTTGATAGATGGTTGAGCCTAGAGTTTCTTAAATCCTCTTTCAAGGTATTAAAGGAGTATTATGCAATAATCCTAATCTACTATCGTAGACTAGCAATCAAGCATAACCAATTAAATTCTTTGCTAACCGTGGTTTCCTCTCATAAATAAAGTCTATGTCTAAATTTGAAATTTATGAGTTCACTGTTTTGGAGTTTCTTTATCAATCTTCACCTATCGGTTTTTCAATTAACAACTAATGTCAAGTAATGGTTGGTCAAACACAATACCCGCAAAATTAATCTCAAAACGGAGAAATCAAAACCAAGAAATTTATACTTATAAATCAACCAAGATTTAATCCACAGAAACTAGCTAAAACTTTCAGCCCCAACCTTAAAGATTCGGGAAAACTACTCACTCATGGTGGGATGAAGACCACAGAAATCAGAGTCCGCAAATAACATAGAAAGAGATTAAAAAAACAGATATAAAATAGAGGACAAATGGGTTTTGGGTCCCCCTCTCTGTGTTGTTTGCGTCCCTCTCTGTGTCTCGGTAGTGTGACCCCTGATGCGTGCGTCTGGCCTGCGTTGCTGTGTGTTGCGTTTGTGGTGCGTCTCTCTAGGTCAGCTCTTTATGTGTCCACGTGTTGCCTTCTGCCTGCGTTGCGCTGCCCCTGATGAGCTCCAGGCGATGGTGCGTTATTGCCTT
>JAOTJB010000210.1:2151989-2164288 GCA_027123815.1 Erythroxylum minutifolium | reverse complement strand
TGGCTTGATCTTCATCCTCAATTTTTACATCTACATTCTTCAAATCCAAAATAAGAGAATCAAATTTATCCAGATGTTAAAGAATAGATGTACCTTCTATCATCCTTAACATGTACAATTTCTGCTTCAAATAAAACTGATTTTCTACCGTCTTTTTCATGTACATGGCTTTCAACTTGTCCCATATACCTTTAGCTATACTTTCACCAGCAACCTCCTGCAAAACCTTATCGGAGAGATTCAGTATGATAGCTGATATAGCCTTTTTATCTAGATATGTGAATTTATCTAACGCCACATCTGCTGACTTTTTCTCCACTCCATCAAGTGCAATCTCACACATATCTTATATTAAAACGGCCTGCATCTTGAGCTGCCACATACCGAAGTTAATACTCATGTCAAACTTTTCAATAGAGGTCTTCGTTATCGTCATGATGGCTAAAAATTGATATTCTCACTATTTTTTGACAAGTAGGCCCCACACATAAAACCAGGACAGCGAGTCCCACAAAAACATTGGACGCGGGCTCCACAAACAAAGTTGGGACCTGGGTCTCACAAGGAAAATTGAACTCTTTTTACAAAACCGAGACAGTGAGCCCCGCAAGATAAATCCGAGGCTGTGGGCCCCGTTTGGACTCACAATAAAATCTAAGTTACTTTCTGATATGGAGGATCCACCTTAGTGGCAACCACAGAGCATACGGTAAGTTAGACCAATAAGAAAAACTCTGATACCATTTTGTTAGGAAATGCCCTCGGATCAGATACCGATTGAATTTAATAGCCTGCAACATAGTAACGAAAATAAAGATAGACAAAATAAAATGAGATAGAATAAAAAGATTTACATGGTTCGGTAAATGTGACCTACGTCCATGGCCAGTGGGTGAGCAATTTTACTAATATGTGGAGAATGTATACAAGTATAAAGACTGGAACAAAAGACTTTTAAAACTTCATCAAATATATAGAAAAGAACTGAAGAAAGAATGAAATGATTTATGCTGTTTTTGGTGCTTGAAGGAAAGGAAGGAATGATGTGTTGATGCCTCAGATGAAGCCTTTAATTTCTAGCTAAAATCTCGAGTTTCTATCCAAAAATTCTTCAATATGCACGCAATCTTTGCACATGAAAATCTCACCAAAAGTATACTTGAAAATTTTGGCCTAATATGGCCAAAAAAAAAAAAGTCTGCCTTGGCCAACAATATTTTAACTTGTGAGGGGCCTAAGGCATGCAACACTAAGTATGTTGTTAAGGATGAAATTCCAAACACTACTTTTAGTATCGGAACGTTGAGTTTGTTTTCAGAAAGAATCAAGTGTACTAAATGCCGGCAATCCCCAAGACTTGAAGGAATGCTTCCTTGTAATTTGTTCATTTCTAAATATACTTCGTTTAAAGAAGTAACATTCCCCTGAGTGGATGGGATACTCCCTGATAATTCATTCCCTGTGAGGTACAGACCATACAAATTTTCTAACTTGCAAATAGAATTTGGAATGCTGCCAGTCAAATGATTTTCCCCTAAAATCAAATACTCCAGGCTGATGAGATTTCCGATTTCAGTTGGAATGATTCCTCTTATTTGATTTTTTTCAATTTCCATGATCGTGAGTTTTGCCGAGAAGTTGCTGACTATTTGTGGCATGATCCCTCCAAAGTTGTTGTCACTTATGATCAAAACTTCTAAAACTGTGTTATTTTCAAAGGACCACAGAAAATTCAGGTCATCGTCTTCTCCATTCCCAAGATTGTTGCCAGAAACTTGCAACGTTTGCAGATTTTCCTGTCTTGAAAAATAGGCAGTCTTCCAGCAAATTTATTAGTTCCTATGTCAAAATAATTAAGATTGGATGCATTGGAAAGTGATGAGGGAATCAGGCCAGTGAACTGGTTTCCACCAAGTCCCCAGTATACGAGGTTTGGAAGAGTTTCACCAAGGTTGTGCGGAAGACTTCCGCGAAGTCGGTTAAGAAGCACATCTATAACAATTAATGAAGAGATGTTGTACATGGAAGTTGGAATACTACCACTCAGATTGTTTACACCAAGCGCAAAGGCTTTGTCTTCTTAGCTGTCCAAACCTCTCTAGAATACCTCCTTGGAAGTTGTTCGAGTACCCATAAATGCCTTCAAGAAATGAAATATTCGGCAAAGAAGACGGTATCTCGCCAAATAGATGGTTTTTCAGGATATTAAGTACCCTCAGATTCGATAAAATTCCAGGTTCTGCAGTAAGTTTGCCAGTGAAATTGTTGTTAGCTACGTCTAATTCTTGTAGGTTAGATCAACGTGAGACTTTCACAGGGATTTCACCGTTGAACTTATTGTTTCGAAGGCGTAGCCTCTGCAATCTGAACAGAGGTCCCAATTCTGGAGGAATACGATCACTAAAACTGTTGTTTTGCAAGTTTATCTCTCTCAGAAAACTCAAGTTCCCGATGTCAGGACCTAACCTGCCTGCCAATTCCCAAGCGGTTAAGTAGTTAAGCTCGACGACTCTCTGGTGCCTACGTCCACAAGTAACACCATGCCAATGACAGAAATGCGAGGATTCGTTCCATGACTTGAACCTCCCAAAAGGATCATGCTCAATTTGATCCTTAATGGCTAGCAGAGACAATCGATCTGTCTCATTTCCTGGAAGAAATGAGATGCAAAGAGGAAGTTGAAATGCCAGTGGTATGAAAAGTAAACACAAAGTGCCTGTATTCATATTCTTGCAGTTCTGTTGCAAAGTTGAACATAGTTTGATACTTATCAACCGGCCGCCGCCGCCGCCGCCGCCAACGAAATGTCCATGATTCAATGTACCCATTGTGCAGATTCAAGTGGAAGACTTTTGACGTCTCAGTTCTTGACACAATCCCTGACTTCTGCTCCTTGTGGTATCTTGGGACTGTGCAGACTTAAGAGTGGACGACTTCTGACATCTGAATTCTATGCTTAAGTGGACACCTTGGGTCAACTGCAACACTTGGAAGTGCCATGGACGTTACATTTTGATTATAAGTGCAGGCACTCTCATGTTTTAAGTGTAAATTAAGGTGAGGTTTGCTGAGTGCTTCTAAATTGTCATCTTAGTGATTGTTCCTGTCAAAAAGATCAATCATTTTCCTCATCAACCAAACCAGCCAAATGGCAAAAGTTATGTTTTGAACGGATTGGAGCGAAGACAATTCATGAACGAGGTTTGAAAGATGAAACTTTATTGGTTAAATTTTTTTTGCAATGGATAACTTACATCTAATATGGAATTTTGAAGGAATTCAGTGCTAAATGCCACAAAAAATTTATTCCTTCCACTGACAAATCTCAAGCTTAATTCATACAGAATCCTAGACAAGTCCAACTACTAGAACAATAACAGTGTACAAGGAAAACCATTTGGATTCTCAGCCTCCCTAGTAGCTATTGCATCGGCTCTATAAATTCCTAGAAGAAAGGCCCTCCCAAATGGTTCTCCGAGTCGATATGACAGAACAAGTTTTGTCACAGAATATAGGTTCTCACACACAACTTGACAATCAACTTATAGTAGTTCAAAACCAGTGAGGTGCCAATCAGCAATAATTGGCTTCATAACAAAAAGATTGGAGGATGCCACTAAATACATAGAGAAAGTTGACAATTTATATTTGTAATCCTCGGAACAATCTTACTGGCTTAAGGAGAGTAGACGTTGAGTTCCTATCCTTCTTTTTCTGAGTCTGTCTGCAATGATGAATGCCAGTTCAAGAGATTGAGAAGCATTAAGCCTCGGATCACAATGTGTGTGATAGCGAGAGCTCAAGTCATCAAAAGTGACTGTTCGAGATCCTCCGATGCACTCAGTCACATTCTGGCCCGTCATCTCTAGATGAATTCCTCCAGGATGGCTTCCTTCTTGCTCATGAACATCAAAGAATGCACGAACTTCGGCCTGGAAACCAATTCAAATTTAACTCAGAGGCCTATAAGGACGCAATAATTACAACTTTCAAGAGGAAACAGTTGACAGTGCTCTTTTCTCAGAAGGTTCTTGTGATAATAAACCCGGTCATAAGAGCCAACTTGTTGATATGATAATCTTGAAGCACTAAGCTAAGACCGTAAATTCAGAACGTTAGAATTTCCAATCGTCCCTAGTTCTTTCTCAAATGCACAAGATGGACAAAGCTGGCACATTCCAGTGTCCGGTTGTTGGTAAAATCACAATCAAGGAATGTGTCAGGTGCTTGATATCTTGAAAATTATATTAGTAATGAACCAAATTTGTTTTGCTGAATATATCATTAGTGACCTATGCTAATTTTAACCGAAAACATAGGTGCCAGATCATACCAAAATTGCATCGAAAGGACGTGTCTTGAGTCCACAGGGAGCCTTAATAGTATTTCCATGCATTGGATCACAAACCCATGTCACAATCTGCCCCGCCCTGCGGACTGCTCGGATCAAGTGGGGCAGCTTGACTCTCATGTTCTCAGCACCCATTCTGCAGATAACTGTTATCCTTCCTGGCTTGTTGTCGGGATTCAAGATTTCAATGAGCTTAACTAGCTCCTTTGGATCCATCTTTTGGCTCACCTGCATCACAATTAGTACTTTTAGCTAAAATTTTTGCGGATACATGACCAAATACAAAAGACCGATGGATCTCGCAACAGCATTAGACATCAAAGCAACATACGTTGAGAAATTGCTCTTTAGAACAAATTTCAACGCAGATATGTCAGTTTCGACTACATTACAAGTTGAATAAATTGGAATCACCCCATCTAAAAGAAAATCCGGCATACCTAACGACTTCAGGATACAGTTCATGGTGGTAAACAGTAAACCATGTATGATTACTCATCAACAAATATTGTTTATTAGTCACATAAGAAGTCAGTACAGAACCATTAATTAGTACCAAATAGAAGCACTTAATCATCAAAAGTTGTATTTTAAGCACCTTGATGCCAAGAGGGTTGGAAATTCCTCTAAGGAACTCAACATGGGCACCATCGAGCTGGCGAGTTCGCTCTCCACACCAAAGCATGTGAGCAGAGCAATCATAGTACTGACCAGAAGTGGAATCCAGTCTTGTAAGGGCTTGTTCATAGGGCAATAGCAAGCACTCATGTGATGTCCAAAAGTCGGTCGTTGTCATTATAGGATGTTCCACCGTAAGTCCTGCAGCAGCCATGAACCCCAAGGCCTCATCTACACGGTGAGCTAATTCTTGGTACCTAACAGATAAGCCAACAGCACCAATGCTAAGCAAGCAAATCGCTTATATACATCTGATGAACTTAATCCAATAGACAACTCTGTAAAAGGAAGTTTCGTAATGATTTAGATTCACAAATTTGAAAAGATCAAAGCGAGACCATACCTGTCTCCCTGCTCGCTGTGCTCTGCGAAATCAAGATTCCACTGAGTAACTCTCTGCATTGCAGCATACCCTCCAGTAGCAAAGGCCCTAAGAAGGTTAAGAGTTGCAACAGATTGGCAATAAGCTCTTATGAGCCTCTGGGGGTCAGGAATCCTTGACTTTTCATCGAAAGAATCTCCATTAACGTTGTCCCCTTTATAACTTGGCAGTTTCACTCCATCTTTCTCCTCAAAAGGATCTGATCTAGGCTTTGCAAATTGACCAGCCATCCTCCCCACCTCAAATAAACAACCAGGATTTCTCAATCATTGGAACCCTATTAATTTCTAGCAATCTTAGGCAACAAATGCACATAATTTAGAGGGGAAAAGACAGATTTAGATGAATCTGAACAAATATACTCTTAAATAAGACTTTCAAGGATTCTCAGGAGAAAAAATAAATAAAATTCAACAATCAAGTAACCCTTAAGACTTGATAAAAGTCACCATCGTTTCTCGTCAACTTGAAGCACCCCAAACTGAACTAAAAGAATCTCCAGGATCCAGGAACAGAGGATTGAAATAAACTCGAAAGCATTGCAATAAACAATCTCAAGAGATCTAACCTTAATGACAGGCATTTGACCACCAAACATAAGCACAACACTCATCTGAAGCAGAATTCTGAAAGTATCCCTTATATTATTAGCACTAAACTCCTTGAAACTCTCAGCACAATCACCACCTTGCAACAAGAACGCATTCCCCATAGCAGCCTCTGCGAGTCTCTCCTCCAAGTTTCTAGCTTCTCCGGCGAAAACAATAGGCGGGAAGGCTTCTATGGTCTTCAACACGGATTCAAGCTCATTGGCATCGGGATATTCAGGAAGCTGCAAAGCTTTCTTCGTTTTCCATCCATCCAACGTCCACTTCCCGGTTCCTGGTACCAGAACGGACTCCTTCACGGCCACCGGATTCTTCGCCGGTTCCGCGGCGTGGACGGCGGCGACTGAAGGAACCGCTCCCCGTTTCTGGGTCGTAGGTACGCGAGAGAAAGTGGGTAGTTGCTGGTGGTGGTTGTTGTTGGGTTGTTGAAAGAGCGTGTGGCGGTTGCTGTACAGAGACTTGGAGGAAAGAGTTGACATAGCCATAATTCTCAAGACTGAAACTCTCTCGCAACCCTCTTCCTTGCCTCTCCTTTTCCGAGCTTCCAAACAGGGTTTTGTCCGATTGGTTAAGACTCGAGAGATGGGAGAGACTACGGCAATGGAGGCTCTGAGAGAGATGCGAAGAGAAAGAGAGACTTTATATAGGGGTTTACGTTAGGCAGAAATTGGAGGTTTAGTGAAGTTCCAACAGCCAAATATGGTAGTTGAGATTACAGGGGTATATTGGTAAAATTCGTTGGGTAGAGAGACAAGACACGTGAGAAACTATATAGTTTAACTGTTTAAAGTTAAGAGTCACGTGGGGACGAGGTTAGCAATAGCACGTTGCTAATCTTCACCAACCCCATGGATCACATGCTTTATCCTCTACGTATGCATTGAACAAGTTACTGAATTTATATACTATTATATAAATTAAATATTTAAAATTGTATTTTATTTCTGCATTAAATATATATAATTTCATAAATTATATTATTCAAACAAGTTAACAATTTTAAATTAAATAATATATTTAATTTAATTAATATTAATAATTTAACATATTTCATAGAGAAAATTTTATTTAAGGTTATTTTAATAAAAATTATCATTTGAGGTTTTATATAGCTAATTAGAATGTGATAATCTTTATTTAAATATTTGACGAAAACATAAAATAAAATCACTTTTTTTAATTTCTAAAACTACACTCTTTATTTTTCTCCTTAGCCATTAGTATTATCTCACATTGAGTTTTGACAAAAGAATTTCGAGTTCGAAATAAACGAGTAAAGTCTGTTTCAATTAAATCTTACACCACTTTAAAAAAATGATAATTAATTTTCAAATTTAAAAGTTGATTCAAATTTAATCTAAATTTTATATTCAAATTTTGATTTCTTTTATTTAACCTGAAATTTCTTTAAAAATTTTTGAACTAAAACTTAGAGTTAACTCGAGCTATTATCAACTCCAGACATGTCAAAAACGGCTCAGCCCGTCGAGTTCAATTTTGACCTGAATTAGGTGGGTAGGTCACGGGTGGTTTATGGTCGAGCCAGCTAGGCTACAGGCTAGGTCAGGTGGGCCATGGGTTGGGTCGACTGTTATTTCCAGAAAAATGTAATTATAATATAAATATTAAAAAAGTAAAAAACAATTCCTTAAAAAATCATATTGTAGAATACCTAGTGAGCTATAAAATGATGAGGTATACATGGGCAGATTTTTTTTTTTAAATAGAGGAACCGTAGTTAATATTCTTTTAATGTGTACTTGGTAAATTTACGAATTGACGCAATAGTCTGCAAATCACGTTAATTGGGTACTTCACACTAGGCAAGCTTTGTACGACATGCTCGATTAAGAGAGTGTAGATAAAAAGATTCAAACACAGGATCTTTTAGTCCCATAACTCCTACTCGATCAACTCGACCTCCCCTAGGAGCCTATACATGGGCAGATGTTAATTGCTAAAGCCCATTTCCTTCTTTCTTATAATAGTGTGTCAAGTGAGTAATTCTTATTCAATAATTAAAAACTCAAATCAGTTTAGTCAAATTTAATCATAAAAATTTTGAATAAGTTAAATTTTTAGTTTGGTTTTTAATTTTTCTGTTTGATTTACTTTAATAAAGTTTATTGTTAAAAATTATAGGTTTATTAATTGATTTGTCAGTTTTTATAAACTAATCGATTTTTATAAATCAAAATAAACTAATCAATATTATTTAAGAGTCTCATTTTTAATTAAATTGAACTTTTCACATATAACGATAATATCTTTTATTCATATTTTTAATTTTTAATTTTATTTAATATATAAATAATTTTATAACATTCTAATACTGATTGAATCTTTAAATCTTAACATTTTTTATCTTCTTAGTTCTAGTTTTCAAAACATTTTCATCATTTAAGTGACGAAAAGATGCCAACATGTTCCTAACCGACACACAAATTAATGTCAGTTTTGAACATGTCCAAAAATACTTAACGTTAGGCCAAAAGAAGTTGAAACATTATGGTGGTTGTTAGTGTTTAGTTTTCAAAGTGGCAATCACCTTCCCTTGCACCGTGAAAGGCAAATTTGGAGAAAATGTGAAGCACGTGGATTAAGTCCAATTATTGCAAAGAAACATCCAACGTATCAATGATTGCATGCTCCAATATGTGAGGAACCATAGAGAAAGGAGAGGGAGGAAACAAATGTCCTAAATTGAATGGTAAATGGTAAAGTTTGAAGCGGTACAATTAATAATTAATAAATTAATAAATTATTCAATCATCTATTTGTAATAAATGTGATGTAACTCATGATTTGTAGATATTAGTGTATTTTAAACTTCCTTATGTTAGTTTTTAGATACTTAATAGGTAAATTTTTAGATTTACACAATAGTTTGTAGATTATATTAATCGAGTATTTCATATTAAATAAGCTCTATACAACAGACTCAATCAAGAGAATGTAAGTAAGTGAATTCGAACATATAATATTTTGACCCCATACTCTCCATTCTATCAACTCGACTACTCATAAAAGACTAAGTGAGTTATATAAACTTGAAGAGATATAGATTTTTATGATATATATAATAATTTATAATTTAATAAATTAGTTAATAGTATATTTATAATAAATTTTATGTAATTGATGATTTGCAGATCTAAATGTAGTCTAAACTTATTTTTCCTAATTTTAAGTGAGTTAAATAAATTTCAAGTAAAAGATATAAACTTTTCTTTTACAAATAATAATTTATAATTTAATAAACTATCAATAATTTATTGAACTAGAGATATATAATAAATTTTGTGTATATGAAGATTTGAAGATAATAGTGTATTTTAAGTTTTTTTCTAATTTTAAGCGAGTTACATAATGTTTAAATAAAAGATATAGAATTTTTTATATTTTAAAAAACTTTAGAAAATATTATAATTTTAAAAGTTTTTAAAATTTAAATAATTTTTATTTAAAAATCTCTCTTATATTTGTTTATAAAAAATAATAACTAAGCTACATCAATTTAACACAATCTAACTCACTTCTTAAATCTAGATAAATTAATAGTTTAGTATTATTTGATTATAATAAATTATCAATTTAGATCAGATTTAGTTATTCAATCCTAATTTGAAAATTGAGTTGAATTGAAACATTATTTGATTATTCAAAAATATAATGAATTAAAAAATTAAATGTTTTCCAAAATTATTTAAACTATAAGAGAGCTTTATGTTTTTTTAATTGAGATTCAAACTTTATAAATTTTGTGAATTCAATAAATTATTATATCAATTGGACCACTCAAGACCTAATGTTTGGTTTACTTATTGCAAGGTGTTGAGAGACACCACATGTGTTCACACCATAATGTCTTTTGGTGATTACAATACTTCAATGCGGGCACGTGGGATTTGTGAGTAAGAATGGACTCCATATAACGACATGGACTAACCAGTACATTTCATTTATTAATTTGAAGACCCATTGTGTCCGTAACTTAGTACCTTGAGGTCCCAACCTCCCAATAATGTGTCACGCAGGGCTCCAAAATTCGTACCACCTTTATTTCTGGCAGCATCTTTCTGGTGCCCACAGGTTGCATCAGTCCGCTGATCCTCTCTTTGTGACATTAAAGTGGTCTGATGTGATTTGAGGAAATTTTGATTAATAACTTTGTAAGAGCTCAATTAATAGTAATTAGTCGTTAATTCGACAAGTGATTTATAAAAAATACATGCCTCAAGCCGGATCCTAACTCAGCCAGCTAAGCTCGAGCTATTTTTAAAATATTTTTAACAAAAATATATAAACAATATTATTTTTTACAAAATGATATCGTTTTGTTTGTCTGTATCAACTCTCGGGTCTTAAGTTGGACTATTTTGGGCAACTTGAGACAGAGTTAAGGTCTGATCAATATGAATATGACCTATTCACTTCAGGCAAAGTGGAGTGAGACTGGGACCAATTGTCATCTTTATTATTAGAGATAAAATTAAATTGATTTAATTTAATTAAAAGTTGACAAATTAAATTTAAAATAATTAAAATTTAAGTTGAATTATAATTAATTTTTTACTTATCTCCGTTGTGAATCATCTCTAGTTGAATTTTTGCTTTAGAAACTCGATAGAATTTAAACTGTCAATCGGTAAATATAGTTGAACTAAGATTGTACACGATTTTAGATCAACATGACTCGAGATTGTATTAGTTCAGCCCAAACTCGAACTTGGGATTTAATATTTGGGCTTAGACTCGATCTAAACTTGATCGAGCTTTAGACATGAACTGAATCTGAGTCCAATCAAATTTAGTCGACCCTAAAGTTCGACCTCTATTTAAATAATTTGTAAAATTTAAATTTAGAAAATAATATCATTTTTGTTTAAAATTTTTGAGTTTTGATTTGATTGGATCGAGAATTCGATCCAAAATAAAAAATTCAAATTGAAACTCAATCAACTTAAATCAAGCCAAGCGGGGATTCTTAAGAAGATGACTTGTATGATTAGAGCAAAATTTTCTTTTGCAAACTCTTGATTGAAACAGTTTCAATTACTTTCTCTAGTTGCTCACCTCAATCTCTATTTAATAATATCACTCATGGTTTGGTAAAAATTTATATCCATTCATGCCCGCAGTTCCTAATATTTTATAAGCTTCGGGTAAAGTAAAAAAAAAACTCTATTTTTTTTAATTTACGAGGATAAAAAATAAATCCTTATAAATAACAAAAAAAAGACAAAATAGAAGTTTTTTGTTCCTATTTTATTCTTCACGAGAATATGCCTCGGATAAGTGTGCCCTTCTTGGCTTCCTACCCTTGTCTTGGGCCGGGCCTAATGCATGTTCTCTCTTTTTCCCCGTTATAACTTGAACTAAAAAGTTTTAAGATAAAGATTTTTGTCAAGCTGGATTCATGTGAGTAATTAAGCTGCAACCTGTTAATCTTTGTTTTTAAAAATGTCATACAGTATGATGTATGTGCAAAATAACACTGGAATCATTTTTAATATAGAATTTATGATATTAAAATTAGTTTCAGATTTATGTAAAGAGAAAAAATGTATTATTTAAATTTCAAAATCTCATTCACAATAGACATTATATAATGGGAACATGATTAAAAAAAAGAAAATGTATGGTATAAAAAAGTGAGAGAATTAAAAAAAGTCCACATTAAGTATCTAAGTACAGGAGATGACAATAATCAATTTATATAACAATCTAAATTAACTATTAATTATTTTTATTTGATTTTTAATAAATTAATAATTATTAATTTTATACATGTTTAAATTAAATTTTATACTATAATTTTTCATGGTTAGAAACAATATTTTCAAAACCGGATCGAAAGTTAAATTGGTAAGACAAGAGTTGAAAATTTAAAAGATTCAATTAGCATTAGATTATTATAAAATAAATTAAAGGTTGAATAAAATTAAAAATTTTAAAAATGATTTAAAAAATTATTTTTGCTTATTAAAAAATTTAAAATTTAATTATAAAATTTGATTAATTTACGAAAATTGACAAATTAATTACTAAGCTGATCGATTTTTTAAAAAATAAATTATTAAACTAAACAAATTGAAAAATTAAAAATTGAATACTGATTTTAAGTTTTTACAATTAAATTGTAAATTTGGTTTGACTTTTAAAATATTGGTTAAAAAATAATTTGATTAATTGATTTACAAGAAAGGAAAGAATTAAAGAAATAAATAATACCTAATTTATACACAATAAAGCAAAGTTTGCTCCTCAAAACGACACG
>JAOTJB010000210.1:2083793-2095546 GCA_027123815.1 Erythroxylum minutifolium | reverse complement strand
TAATTAATAATAATATTTTAATTAAATATAATGTAATTAATTAAGTAATAATAATTTAATTAATTATATTGTAATTAATTAATTAATTACAATATTTTAATTAATTATTTAATTGATTTCACCATAAATTTGATTATTGAAATTAAAGCTTATGAAGTTATTTGGCTCATAATTATACTTTTTATCTATCCTCTATATACAAAAAAAATTAAAAACATACCAATCACTCTTATTCCTCTCTTCCATTCTTCTAGATTATGAGAGGAATGGAGGATTGCCAAAAACCAAGGAATGAAACTCCTTAGTTTTCAATGATAAGTTCATACCAAATATCAATTTTTATTCTATACTTATTCCTCTTTTTCCATACCCTCCAAATAAGCACCTCATTTTAAATTAAAATTAAAATTATCATTACAATCGATTTAAACTTGACGTAAAATTGTAAGTGATGACGAAAATTTATGGTATAGTTTTACTTTAAAAAGAGAAAGGGAGATTTTAAATTATAATTTGAGAAAATATTAAAAATTTAAAAAAATTTTGAAATATGATATATAGTGAGTTTTACAATCTTTTGCTGAAAAGAAAGAAAAAAGGTAAAAAAAAAGTTTATAAACTTGTAAAATAATTTAAAACTAAATTTTAATTAATTATTTTTAAATATACATTTCTTTTATAATTAAATTAATCTAGAGTGATTTGTTGTGAGGAGAATTGGTAGAAATCTTAATGATAATGGCTTTGAACTTTGAAACGGTGGCTTGTCTTAACCTATAGAAATGGTGCACATACGCTGCTAGATTCTTCCATCTTATCATGATTGGCAGCTTCTATCATCCCTATCAAGTGG
Source organism: Erythroxylum minutifolium (assembly GCA_027123815.1). Taxonomy (NCBI): domain Eukaryota; kingdom Viridiplantae; phylum Streptophyta; class Magnoliopsida; order Malpighiales; family Erythroxylaceae; genus Erythroxylum; species Erythroxylum minutifolium. Next base: position 2,094,693 of record JAOTJB010000210.1, on the reverse strand, counting down.
CAGCCATATAGACATTGCTTTTGGAAACTTCAATCATGGATGTTCATGGACAACCATCAACTATAGTTACCTGCAAAAAATATATAGATAAGTGGAATTGTCTTCACATCGAAAAGAAATATAAAGATAAACTAAATCATCTATAAAGATAAGTCTCGTAATGTTTGAGTTAGCTCTGCTTTGTCACAGATTGCTTTGTAGATAGAACCAAGGATCAAACTCCATCATGACATCGAATTATCTTAGCAAGCTTGAGATGTTAGACCAACATCTCATCTTATTATGTTGAAATCTTGGCGTCTACATGCATCTGTTCCTTGTTCTCTGTAAAGAACGACAAGGAAATGGTCGTGCTAGTTATGTGAGCATCAGGAGTGTCTAGGACGTCCAGTTAGAATCAGACGCTTGTTTTGTATGAACACGGCATCGTGGATGAGAAAGAAACAATATGTATATTAGTTAGTCAAAGATTTATATGGAGTGGAAGTCCCGGCATATTTGACCAGTTGAGCAAAAAGAACACACACCACGACGTCATGGCGGCCTGAAATGGCACCTTCTTAGCTCTTTCGTGGAGCAGAAACACAGGAACCAATATAAAATTTTACTAAGTTTACGTGGAAAGTATCTAAAATTTCGAACCATTGTTTGTTGTACAAGTTTGCGCAGCATGACTCCATCTGTATATGAATTTGCAGCTGTGCTGTGTAAGTCAGCAAGTCTCCAATGGAACTTTTGAAGTTGTTTTTGCACTTACTAGTGATCCGTTTCGGTGATGACTATGAGTGATTGAGGAGTGTTGATGGAACTGAGAGTATGAAAAAGGAACTGCAGTTTTGCAAGTCAATCAATATGCACTTAAGCAAGAATGTAATCTCAGTGAGGACCAGCTAAACCTGAAGTTGATGGATCAATTCTAATTATCAAAATTACGTTTAATAAAATTTCAAGCTTAAGTTTATCAATAAAAATTTAAATCCGATTAATTATGAAAATCCTAAAATTAATGCACTAAAATATGCTTTTTAAAATTTAGACTCGTACTCAAATATTCGAACTCAATCGAACTAAAACTCAAATGTTTTAATCCAATCAAGCTTAAACTTGAACTTTTTTTTTTTCAGTTACTGTCAATCCTACTCTAAAGGTTCTGTGAGCTTTGACTGACTTAAGTATGGAAAGGAAAGAGATTCAAGTTGGTCTTGATTGGCATATGTCCTTAGACCTTAATAATCAAATTAAAACAAAAATCAAGAAATTAGTATAGAGAAACAAATCGTAGCCCTATCACAAAATTCAATATAGAAGCAAAGTGAAGTTCATCTTCCAAAACAAACCAGAAAAAAAATATAAACGTCCCTAACTTCATGTCCTACCCAATGTTTACCTAGTATGGTTTCTTTTCCTGCCAATACAAACATTTGCTTACTCCATATGCAGTTCACAGGATTGAGAACTGTTATGTTTCTATTTGCAAAGCAACAAGGTTGTCAAAACTTTGCATCCACAAGAGGGATGAAACGAATTGATTGTGGCAAGTAATATAAACACGATACCTAGGCAAACTATCTTCTACTGCTTGCAGTTTTCCCCTTGCTTAGATCTGCAAGCTCCTCAATAAGCTTTCTTTCTTCGTTGCTTAATCTTTTCGGGATTTCGACTTGTACACGGACCAACTGATCACCCCTCATGTTGCTTTTGTTTAGCACGGGGACTCCTTTCTTCGCCATTACAAGTGTAGTGTTTGGCTGGGTGCCTGCTGGAATCTTCAGATCGACTGTACCATCCACGGTTGGCACCTGAATTGTAGTGCCCAAAATTGCATCTATGTATGATATTTTGCATGTATATAAGATATTGGTATCATCACGCTTTAGTATGGGGTCAGGAATGACATCAATGACAACAAAAAGGTCACCCGGTGCCCCGCCTTTTCTTCCAGCATTCCCTTCAGATCGGACCCTCAAACGGCTACCAGAGTCCACCCCAGGAGGAACCTTCAAACTAATGCGCTTTGTTCTCCTCACCCGTCCATCACCAGAGCATGTGCTGCAAGGGGTAAAAACTTCACCCGTCCCGCCACATGCAGAGCAAGCCATTACCTGCTGGAAGACACCCAATGGGGTCCTTGCAGATGAGACAACCTGCCCTTGCCCACCACATGTACTACATTTGGATGCTTTCGTCCCTGGCTTTGCACCAGAGCCATTGCAAGTCCCACAGCTCTCAAGTCGCGTTATTTCAATTTCCTTTTCAACTCCAAAAACTGCTTCCTTAAAAGTTAAGATGAGGTTGTAGTATTCATCCTGGCCGTCAACAGCTCTACTTCTGGAAGCTCTGCCTCCCATGCCCATACCCCCCATGCCACCCATTCCTTCAAATAGTGACTCAAACAAATCAAAAGGGTTGCTGAAATCCTGGCAAGTTGAAGCCACATATCCAACCATGAGAAAGCAGAACAAAGTTGGAATCTGTATATAATTTCCAAAGCCTAGTTGGTAATCAACATGTTACAAATCAACTTACCCCCATTCCCATACCACCTTTAAGACCAGCCTCCCCATACTTATCATACACAGATCGTTTCTCATCATCTGACAAGACCTGCACAATAAATTTACGCTCAGATCAATTTAGTACACAAAGATAAAGAACAACTGTTCCAACCATTCAAAAACCCGAAACCAGTATAACCTAAAGACAAGCTGTACCTCATATGCATTGCTAATTTCCTTAAATTTTTGTTCTGCGCCAGGGTCTCTACAGCACAAGAGATAATAGTATATCAGGTGGTCTGTATCATATATCGATAACACCACTGCCAAGTACTAATCAAGAGCAGTGGTATATTTTCATAGTACTCCATCTTTAATTTTGGGATGCAAGAGCAAGATTAAATATCTTTTTAAGATTAAATGCAAGAGAAAGATTTAAGAAAAAACATCTTTTTAAAGGTCGAACTCGAACGAGTATGACCCAAGTCCCTTTATTTAGTCAGTAACAAAATTCATCTCTTGCACAAAATATTTAGTACATTTTAGCATGAACTACACAAGGGATAGAGAAGGTTTGGACTATGAATAACTACTTATGTGTAGTCAACTCTCATTAAAGTTTTAGCAATTAATAAAAAAGGCTTTTATCAAAAAAGATTATCATATTTTACATTTCCAGTAAACAGACTTCTTATATCCAAATTTGAACAATCAATCCCTTTTATTGTTCCAAAATTGTTGATAAGTCCCATTAAAACAATAAATGCTAACAAGTGCATGTCACAACAGTTCTAAACATGACAGACTGAGCTAAAATTTTATAAGTAAATTTGAAGAACTTTCAACCTACATCAATAAGATTATAACTGACTTATCAGATAATGAAAATTTAAATCAAACATCATTCTCCTGCAAGCATTTAATCAATAAATTGGTATTAACAACAAGAGGGTTGATTCCTCAGTTTTAAACATTTAAAATGAAAAACATGGAAAGCTGTTTCATATTTAGGTAAATAATAATCAATGTAAAATACACTACAAAGAAGTAAACTGATAACGTAAGAAAAATAAAACAAAGTTCAAAAGATGTATTCAAAATACAGTAAGGCTTCAATAGAAGATCAACTTACTTATTTACATCAGGGTGATAATTCCTAGCAAGCTTCCGATAAGCTGGAAACAATGAAGTATAAGAAATTTTACAATCTCAAGAATATAAAAAATCCATCCAAAGAATAATAGCAAAATAAATAATAGTGTCATACTAAATACATAAACCCTTGAAAGCAGCAACAAAAAATAGCAAATTCAAATCTATGGAATTAACTGTCTATCATAACAATCAACTCCTTTCAACCATTCTAAACTATCAGACCTATCAATGACAAAGAAAGAAAATTTCAGTGAGCAACAAGCCTGGGGTGGCACAAAGAACAAAAATTTATTGATTCATCAACCAATAATAGATGATTTCTGTACTCAGAATGTCAAGAACTGGTTGGTTGTAATAAACAATGGCAAGGGAAGCACATACCACTCTTAATTTCAGATTTACTTGCATTTTTGGACACTCCAAGAACAGAATAGTAATCCTGCAAAAGAGAAAATACTACCTCTTAGACAAATAAACAACAATAAAAAGGGTTCTTGTTGTGAACAATTGTAAACAAGACTTCTAGGTAAGTAAAAGAATTCTCCTAATGGAGGTATCCTGCCAAGTGCATAAGGTCTTGGAAACCAATTCAATAGTTAATGCCTCTTCCGGACATTCAAAGCACTTTTCCACAAAGGTGAACACACATCATGTACAGTTAGACTCACAGTATCAGCTCTAACTATAAGCCGAGCTCCCCTACTACGATGAGAAGTTCGTGATGGCCCCATGACAGAAAAAATAGGGAGGGAATCCCGTGAAAATAAGCTTGAACTCGGTGCTGCCAGATAGCTCATCTTGTTTTGAGGGCTGCAAAAAGGTTTGGAAGCAGTTAATCACAAAAATCATCAAAATGAAAGAATTGACAATAATAACGGTAAGAATATGAAATTATGAAGGTTATTTATAGCACAAGATGTAAGGAAAGCATAGATGGAAAACACACAAATGTGAATGCAACAAACTACTGGGAACAAAAACAATTACGATCACAATTGAAGGAAATTGGTACATTTGATGCTAAAAGCCAATAGACTTATCCTCAAGAGACTTGCATACATATTGTTACTTGTGATATTCAACTACAAAAGAATTTCAATTTGGAAACATATGCTGCCAGCAACAACATGGCTAAAGCTTTCAAACAAAACTACCAAGTTTGGTGCTTCAAATTCTTGGGTGGGTGGTGCATTCATGTTTTCTTGTGTGTGTAGGAGAGAGAGAAGAGAGAGAGGGAGACAGAGATTGAAGAGGGCATGCTGACCAGTATTGAGTGGTCACCATCTTATTTGGCAGATAAGCACGTATCATCAACTGAGGACAGAAACCCCATTGAGCAACCGATGTGCTTCCACTTGGTATAATGGCCATCCAAAAGAATTCTTTCAGCAAGTGAAAGGTCCAATGCGATTAATTTACACTTGATATGCTATTCAACCTGAACAAGAGATAAATTCTGAGATTCAATTCACCAGAAACACCATAATACAATGGAACAAACTGTCTTACATGTGTCTCCGTACACTGCAAGTACATGTTGCAAAAGAGTGAAATCCACACATAACGGCTATTGCCTTTAGGAAACGAGAAAATTCCTTATACCGTGCAAAGATTAAACAGACATTTAAGTATTGATAACACAAGGGCTGTGCTGTTAATTTTGAGACAACAATAAGGGCAACTTGGGCTCTTAAAACAGATATCCAGTTGTGGCCTTCATGTTGATAACAAATTATATCTTTCTGTGCTGTCCAAAAATAATTTTTTTCAGCAAATGACATTAACAAAATCAGTGAAAACAAAGTTAGTTTGACACACACTTCATAGATAAAAATCTCTATGCAAATTTGTTTGGCAACAGTAAAACCTCGGAAAGGAAAACAACCTCCCTCATCAACAATATTTCTTTCCAATCATCCACCTAGAAATTTATATTGAACATCTTGTTACAAAATAGGAGATCGTTTCATCGAAAATGGCCGGAACATCAACTTTTCCATTGAGCTTTTATTTCTTTTAGATAGATAACTCCCAACATTTCATTCCATTGAGCTTCATATTTCTAGCATTTCACCGAGCTTTTCAAACCAAAACTATATAAAATTAGCTTCAAAAAGCAGAAATAACAGTTTTATTACCACAATACCAATAAATTGCCTACTAGGGTTTTAACTCTAACAATAAAACATAGCAAAAGAACACCAAAACCTTAGTTGGCTAATAATAATAACCCAGAACAAAGCCCCAAAACAAAGCCGCATGTAATTTGAACTACACAAACACGAATGAGCACATAGTTCTCAGTAACCTAACGGCGAAAACAGTCAAAATACCAAAAAACAGCCATAGAACGTATTGAAAAAGAGCAAACAAAAAGGAAAAGCAATGAAATCTCATCTTCCACAGTTAAAGCGCCAAAAATTAGGGCAGTTGAAGAGCAAGGCAGTACATATCAACGAAACAAACCTGGTTTGAGCTCCTGTTCTCTTCAAGTCTCAACCAATTCTTCTTCTCCCTAGAGAGAGAAACGGAGAGACTGAAGAACGGGAACGAAGCACGGAGGCAGGTGGTGTGGAGGATGAGGCTAGAGCTTTCTCACTGGAAAATGAAAGAAAGAAAACACACTGTTTTTTATTGTTAGAGTCAGGGGTTTTATCGCCTACTTTCACTACCCCTTGTGCTCGGTTTGGTTAAACTCACTTTTACGCCATCCGATTCGCTTACGTTTGAACCGAAAGGTCTACGTTTTGTTGCTCCAATCAGCTACAAGACAATCTTAAAGTGATTCAGATTATCTGGGACGGACATAATGCTCTCAGTACGACTTTTTGCCACTTTTCATTGGTTATTTTATCTGAAAGAATTTGACAAGTTCAATATTTTTAAATTGTGCCCATATTTTTAAAATTTTTAAATTTTGCCTTGACAAATTCAATATTTTTAAATTTTGCCCATATTTTTAAAAATTTTAAATTTCGCCCAAAATTTAACTTCTTTAATATACAAAATGACTATTTTTTTATATAAGCATTTTGTTATTAGGTGAAATGAGGTAAAAAAGTTAATAAATTCAGTTAAACAAAGCTCTCCGCTTTGTTTAAGTTAGTTATGATACACGCAATTTTAGAGCAATAATTAAGATTACTTCTTTGTAATTATAAGGCCACGAGTTCATTTCGCGGAAACACTCCTTATAAATATTCATGGATCATTAACTATAAAAAAATTCTTAATTAAAAATGAATTTTAGATATAATTTTTTAAAAGGTTTTTTTATATATACATTAAGTATTCCAATTTCGTCGGACTAATCTTAAGCCTCTAAGATTTCACTCTAAAAATTTTAGAGGAGGTAAATCTGGAACCTCAAGGTCCCTCAAGTTCCTACATAGCCTATACATTTCTGCGCACAATAAGTCGTCACATACTAATTGGTCAATTGCTGATTAATCACTGGCCTTGCTCAACATCAGGTTCCCATTAACTACAGATTCCCTATAAGCTCCAACTTCCATACTGGCATTGGAAACGAGACGTTTACAATTGATCCAACCAAGGAATATGCTTAAGGGTCTAAAGGATCATCAACAGAAAAAATTTCGGTTCTTTCCTCTTGTTTGATGACTCGAACTCAAGATCTCTTATACAAAAAGAGTCTTAAACGAAAAGTTAAAATAAATTAGGTCACTTCTGCGTATCGGAAGGAACTTTTTCTGTACCTAAAAAGAAGTCAGACAAGTTCATATACTTTATATGAATGAGTAGCTTACACGTCGAGAAGTAGCTTTTAGTTTATTTTAGATGGAGGAACTTATTGGTGACTAGCAAATGCTTTAGTTAACCTAATTTCGCAATTAAATATTTTTTGCTTTTGAACTCCATGTCTACGTATATAACTAAATTAATGTTTTGTTTACCCTATATAATTAAAGAGTACATATTAGAATTTTTAATATAAATAGAGTATAGAGTCTATTAACAAAATTAAGTTTAAGTCTAATCATTATCAAAATGACTAGAATTGTTACTATTATTGGTTAGTTTATATGTAAAGGAAGCTACCTGGGTGTTATTGTTGCTGTATATTTATAGGAATGCCAATTTTGACATGCCTAATCTGGCCCGATTTTAGCCAGAATTGACTTGATCATAGGCCAAAATTGTCTGGGCTACCGAAACTTAAAAAATGACATCGTTTTTTAATTTTTTAAATATATATATATATATAAGGTTGGGTTGGATCAGTCCACGAGCTACCTGACCTATTAACATTCCTATATATTTATGGATGCTAATTTTTTCTAAATTTAAAATAAACGCAACGGTAACTGTAAAAATCCAGACCAGGTACGCTTTGATACCATATTAGAATTTTTAATATGGATAGAGTCTAGAATTTGTTAACAAAAATTAAGCTTGAGTCTAACCATTATTAAAACGACTAGAACTAGTGATCATTTGATTAGTTAGCCCTTACTATTTATAAATCTTTTAATATATTCAATTTTAATCAATAGATAGGAAAAAAACATAAATGTCGTATTTAATGCATGTTACAATTTTATTTAAAATAAGTACTTCAACTAAAGTATTCTAAATGTAAAAATATAATAGGTATAATTAGAAAAGAAACAAACTAAACATAAAAATATATTTTCAAAATTAAATTTATATTACTGCTAGTAAAAAGAACACGATGAATCGTAATTATTATTATTTTAACTCTAATAAATTAAAAAAATTAATTTTACTGGAATCTATCTATCTGATTGATAGATGATAAAAGTGTTCTTGCAAATTACAGAGCGAACATACCTCCATTACTCTTCTTTCACATCCCCCTTTCTCGACCTTTTCTGATGGAACAACCATTCTCCAACATGTTCATCATCGGTTCGATCATCTTCTTCATGACTTCCTACCCAACACTAGCCACAGAGTCTCCATGTCAGACCAAGTGTGGCTCTCTACAGGTCAAGTACCCATTTGGCACCGCCTACGGCTGCGGTTCGCCGCGGTTCCACCCTTATGTGACATGTTCACCCGACGGCAACCAGCTTCTTCTCACCACCCACACAGGCTCCTACCCTATCACCTCCATATCCTACGACACCTCAAGCTTTGTCATCAACCCTACTTCAATGTCTTCATGCAGTTCCATGCATCAATCGGCCTCCATCTTCGGCCTCGATTGGGCTAGCCCATTTCAGCTCGGTCCATCAACTTTTCTCCTCCTTTCATGTCAGCCGCCGACCACCGCCCTCTCCATCAAGGGCTCGCCGGTCTGTGACTCTTCCTCCTCTAACCTCTGTGCCTCCATTTACACTTGCCCATCTGTGGTTTCACTGGGTTTGCCACTTTTCCCTCCCACAAACACCTGTTGTGTGTACTCTCCGGCTAATTTTGACAGTAAAGGTGAACTTGATCTCCGAGCTCTCAAATGTTCCGGGTTTGCTTCTATTGTTTCGCTTCAGGATTCACCAACCGACCCCTCAAGATGGGAGTTTGGGGTGGCTGTGGAGTACAGAAATGGAGCATTCGATGATTTTAACCTAGATAATAAGTGTAACACTTGCGAGAACAGTGGTGGTGCATGTGGGTTTGGTCCTACAGATTCATTTCTGTGCTTGTGCAACAATGGAGTCAATTCTACTACTGATTGCAATGGCTATACCCTGGAGCAGGGACTTGCTTGGAGTTCCTCTTATCTATTCTCCTGTAAGCTTTCCTTTTTTTTAATAAATATAAGATTAAGGTTAATTTCTTGATTAGAGACATCACTTAGTTGAATATAAATAGATGTTTAGTCTCTAATTATTCATCCACGTTTGCAGGGAATACGTGGTTAGGTCTTCTAGGAGTCCTCGTCTTCATTGAAAGGGCTTGTTGATACAGAGGCTTTTTCCTATATGGCGCTTTCTTTTCCTCTTCTTTTTTTTTTTTTTGGTGGTTGCTTTCTAACGAAGGAAAAGCCTCTTTTTTCTTTTTTTAAGGCAGAAGCAGAAAAGGTTGTGAAATTTGGTCCACGTACTATGTGATACTTGGTCATTGGCTAAGAAAGAAAACAGAGAATAAAGTTTCTAATTCATTGGCATCTAATTCTTCTTATAATGGAGAATATGTTTGTAGATCAGGATGTTAAAATACGGATTACGAATTATATTATTATGATCGGTAATTTTAATAATTGGAGATGAGATATAAAAATTTTAGATTGTATTACTGTTATGAATAATTTTAATAATTATAAGTGATATAATTACAATTATAAATTGCTACAATAGTTTAAACTTAATTGAATTTAAAATCATTTTGTAGGAGAGAGATACAAAATGGATTGCTATAAATGATACAACATGACCATTTTTTTAATTTCATAAGGACCAATTATATGCTTCTGATAGTGGGATGTGTTTTCAATTTTAGGTCATACCATTCCCAAAACGTAGATGAATGTATTTTTTGCCATATTTAGTAGAGTATTTTATTAAAATTTTATTAACTTAGAAACAGGTGCTTTATTAATTAAGAGTAAAATTACATATTAATGATATCTTCAGACTCTGCATCAGTTAATCATGCACACAATATTGTTAGATTTTTAGGATTAAATAGTACATTTTTTTATACTTTCAAGTAATTTGCTTGCAGAATAGGAACGAAGTAGAATTTATTTCACAAATAATCTTTTTAATTTTTTGGTAGAAGATGTTACATGCAAGAGAATCTTCTCGATAACAAGTTCAACTTAAGTTTCTTTTCAATATTTTCATGTTCTGGTTTGCTTATTACTCGATTTGCAAAAGAAATAGTGAGAATTCACGCACGGTCTCCATTGACATGTGTACTAGTTAGATCATGAGTTCTTTATGTAATACGTAACAGTACTTTAGTTACGTATTTCGGATAGAACGTAAAAGAGCAATAAATAAAGAAATACAGAAAATATCTGATTTCGGTTCTATAACTTCAAATAAGCTTTTCGAAGCCGAAACGAGCCCTAATCTACCATCGTCTTCACGGGAATCCTTCACCGGGACGCTGTCGAGGTTTTTCTACAGTTTTCTCAAAACTTAAGCACTCTTAACGAGTTAGAGAATCCTTATGCTTACGATTGATATGAGTAACTACAGGAAACCTTAACATTTATATATAGTTTTCATATCGGGTTTCTGTAACATCCCCTCACTTATGGGAAGGGTAATTTGGTAATTTAGCACAGGTTAGGAGTGTTTAATATTGCATTGACA
>JAOTJB010000210.1:2052811-2063741 GCA_027123815.1 Erythroxylum minutifolium | reverse complement strand
GAATCTGAGTGATGACAAACACATTAAAACTCTCAGATGGGAGCAAACATTTTGGGAATTGATTAAACGTGTTATATGGATGAATTTGCATTTCTAACAATTTATGATATGAATTCTAAGTATGAATGGAAATTAGTCAACTTATATGGGCATTGTACTATATTAAATTTTCAAATTGTATATTGTAAACATGTACAATAAGAGTAAGACTTCTTAATTTTATACCTTTTTTTAATAAAATTTGTAATAAATTATTATTATTGTTGTTATTGTTGTTGTTTGTTATAACGTTGAGATGTGTAATGTGTAGTAGTTGATCAAGACTTATCATTCAATGCCAAATTTGGCCATGTATCATTGGATTGTATTGAAACCTATTATTTGGTGTTAAAGTGAAATAAAAAATATTTTTTTATTAGTTATGATGTATTATTTAATATTTATCTCAAATAAATATAGGGTGTACTTGATTTGTGATTGGTGGTTAACGTGCTATTGTGTTTTACAAAATTGAAAAATATACATTATGTATTTTTTAATAGATAATTTAGAGGAAGATGAAGTTTAAATGTTTGACCTTATGAACATTCTTGCATATAAAATAGTGGAGGTGTGCATTTTTATTTTATTTTCTTACGATTTTTCTTAATTTGTATGCATTAACTTGTTTTGTCTATTTTCAGAATAGTTTCAGGCTGCGTTTGGATCTGCGATGCGGTGGGGATAAGTACTTATTTATTGTAGTTTTCAAACACAGTCACATATTTCGATCTGCAGTAAACAACTGGAGATTGGAGGTGAGGGTTAAACTATTCGAGTCAAACCTTAAGTCAATCTTCCAAACTCAAATTTGGTACTAAACTTAATCAATTAAACTTGATTTATTAGTTTTAAGTTGAGTTAAGTAGATTACCGTATCTAATTTACCGCGCTTGATGCGGTAGCACATGTTATACGAGATCAAGAAGCTTAGGCTTAACTATTTTCATCGTAGTGAGGAGTCGTGACTTGTATAAGTTCCAAGTCCAATTTGTACAAGTTCCAATTCTCTCTCCTCCAATCTTCATTCTGTACTAACTAACTTTCATTAAAAAATTGGGACTCACGTGTCGGCTAACATTAAAAAAGTGACCCTGAAAGTCAAAGAAAGACCAAGCCCTACTTTGACTGCTACAAGCAGCCTCAAGCACTCTTTTCAGTGCTTAATGATTCCTCCCTTGACAAGATCGATTGTTTTCATGAACCCCACTTAATTATGACTAACAACCAATATTTTAAATTTAGTCTAAAAATAAAAATAAAAATAAAAAACAACAAATAACAATATTTAATATAAATTTTGCTGATTTGTAGAATTTGTAGAGGTCTAATAATACGCAACCTTATCCTAATTAGTTGAAAGATTATTTTTCAATAAAAATAAATATATATATAAATAATACCGTCATAAAATATCGAAAAAATAAAATCTAATTAAAGAAGAGAGTTGTGATAAAATTAGTAGATTTATTATGATTTATGAAATTTTATTAATTTATAAAATTGTGTTAATTAATTAATTTTTCATGATAAAATTATTAACTAATTGGATTAATTTTTTTAATTATTGCTTAAAACCCACGTAGCTTATTAATATTATGATTTTTTAAAATCAAAAGCAGACACTGAGACACACATTTCAGCTGTCTTGGTGGAATTCCTTGTCCGAATCCCTAAAGATTTGAGAAAATGACCTTTTCTTTTTGGTCATAAATGGTTCACCAATCATGACTTGGAAGTGATCTACACAACCTGCGTACTGCCGTTACCCACAGGCCACTTGTTTATTGATATTTATAATAATATAAATTTGTGAAATTAAGTTGAACGTATATTTTTCATAAAGAAATATCGATCCAAAATTTAACTCTTTTAAATAAAATAATATCGCTTTGTTTAAAAGAATTGAATTTCAAATCACTCTAAGTCTAAACAACTTAAGTTGAAGCGTAATTGAAAATACATAACTCTGAATTTTCAATGATTAATTTTTAAATATATATTAACTAAATCATTAAATATACATAATATAAATTATTCATTTTTAATAAATATTTAATAAATTAGAGACTCATAATTAAATAATGAAATTGAATTTATTTCTTATTTTAATGAACATATTATGATACTGAGGCTCAAAATATGTAGTGATAATAACAAATTGACTTATTTCAACAAGCAAAAAGGATTTTGTCTTCCCGCTTAAGCCATCGTTATCATGTCTAATCATCTTGTTTATCTAAGATTAAGATGTAATTAAGTACCTTTCCATGCAACAACATCAATAATGTCGAAGGGCGTGAAGTCGAGGACTAGAAATTGTAAAATTCAAAAAAGTATTTTTAAATTTTAAACTCTTTTTTATTGGTGATCAAAAGAAGTAATAACTGTATTTTTAAAATAAAGGGGGCATAATAAATACAAGGACGTTAAATATATTTTTGCTTATAAATATCTGTGGTAAGTTTGCTACTTTGATTATTTTTAAAATTGATTAGTTAAAACATATATCGCTTAATCACTATTTTTATTATATAAAAAAGGGTTGAAAAATAAAATTATATTTATTGTGTGTATTTAACGTATAAATATCACTCAGTAGAAACAAGACTGCGTATTATCAGACCTTTCCAGGTTCCGCTTTATTGCAAAATTTTACACTGGATAATGATGATGATTTAATAATTTATTTTATAATATTAACAGTAGTAACTATAAATTTTATAATTATTTAAAAAATAATTAGCAAAATTGCACAAAATAAAATTTGGAGCAACTAATAAGATTGTTTTTTGTGACCTTTTGTAAAATGCAAAAGTTATTAAAAAAGGATATATATAATTGATATTTTTCTCCTGTATATCATGAACACGAAGAGCCTTGTGCACCGAAGTTGTTGCCACATGAAGCAGGTGGTAGAGTTGCTTTATAATTATAACAATTATTTATATAATTGACGGGATTAAAAATTAAAAATACCAAAATATTACTGATTTTACTCGAGAAAGGTTGATTTATGCTTAAATATGTATTTAGGCAATAAAAAATAGCAAGAAAGTAATATCAAATTCTTTTTTAATGAGAAAATAAATTTTGTGAATTTTTAAATGGTATTAAATAAATTTTAAATAAATAATAATTTATGAATTATTTAATAAAATAACATAATTAACACAAATAAAAATATGAACTTAACAAAAATTATTTATGTGATAAAATCCTTTTTTAACACTTGAGTCATCTTATAATGGGCACTGCCAAACTTTACTCTAGTGGGAGTAGGCTATTGGTGGCGTTCTGACCTTTAATCATTTGGTTAAAGATTTAAGTTTTGAGCGTGTAGATTAATTAAAAATTAATAAAATGTTGAAATTAATCAGTTATTTTATTTGAATTCCATTTCTTAGCTGAAAGGGCATGGAAGCTGCACTTAGATGTTATCTGTCACTCTTACAAGGAGGAATTTTGGGGTAAATTGGTGAGAAAAATGACAGAAGTCTACAGAGTTGATGAAACGGTAGAAATGAATTGGATTAGATTCAAAAAACAATGATTCAGAAAGAATTCAAGAAGTGTCAATCTTTCACGTTAAAGTCTTTCTTAGAAGCTTGCAGACAAAATTAAGTTGGAAAATCAAGAAATGGAAGTATGGTAGATAAATGACCAGAAACTAGAAGATGGCACTACTTTTTTCTTTTTGGCTTTAGATTTTGGGTTGTTAAAACAGTAAAAACTGATTGAAGCACTGGGGGGAAACACTTTGGTTCACAGCCCTTGACAGCTCAAAAAACCTCAAAAGCAAAGAAAGATCCAATTCTGATTTGCTGATTCACTGAAATCTTATCAAATCGCTTTTACCCTTTTGAGACAACTGCTCCTCCTTCCTCTCCAGCCTGTTTTTTGTACCACCCACTTGAGAAATCTGTAATCTTTCTTCTCCAGCCTGATTCTTCCTTGAAAGGTAACATCTTTTTTCCACTTTTAACTTCTGTTTCTTAAAACTCAAAAGTTGCCTCGAGTGTGCTTCCTGTTTTGGATTTGGGTTCTTCGTTTTGAAGGATGCCATCATGCTTTTAGGCATGTCCTTGCTGGGAAAGCAAAAATGATACATGTAATTTTTCTCTAATTTGATCCATGTCTCTTGTCTACTACTAGTGGAATTCTTTGATCACTTGATGATAAGTTGTAGGTACCTTCCGTGGCCAAAAGTTCGTGCCTTTTTTCTTTTCCTTCCATTTCAGATTGTGTTTTTTGTTTCTTTTGCTCTATTTCCATTTCAGATCGTGTTTTTTGTTTCTTTTGCCCTACTTCTTTCTGGGAAATTTGGTTTTGCATTAAATTGTCCGTTATTAAGAGCTAAATGCAGCTGTAGCTAACAGCAAGTACCGAATGAAATTTGTTTCCTTTTCAGAATTCATTGAAGTTTTGGACCTTTTAGCGAAGGATGTAATCTATAATTGTCTAAGAACCTTGTGAATAGTTGCAACTTCTCTTTGTTATAACCGGAAAACTACTGCTTAGTGCTTCTGGTATTCATTTCCCGCAATTGTTTCTGACTTATTTTCTCCCCTTAATTCGAGAAAGAATGACAGCTAGGCAGTTGTACTAACTTAAATTGAGGTACACATAGGTAATCTGGCTACTAGCTCCCAGATAACAAGTTTCTCATCTCACTTTGTCTCTTCGGACTGCCATATAGGCTAGTAGAGGATGTTATTGACATCGATGAAGGTTCACACAGGCAAGTGCAACGTTTCGGTGCCTAACTCTGTAAGCTTGTTGTCAAAGCTTTTGCTGTCTTTTGTAATTGAGTTTTATCCCTTGATCCTTATTGTATCATCGTATGGATGCAATTAAAAGTTGGGGTCTTTTTGCAGATATGAACTTCACTCGTATCTTCTGGCTTCATCGTTTGTATTATGCTTTCATTTGATGAGTCAGTCAGTTGTATTTGGGATGAAACTGTTTGTTGCAGCTGTAACACTGATGTGGTTGCATACCACTGTATGGTCTGACTCACAAGGTACAGTGGTTTCACCTAAAATGCAATCTGTACTAGAATTTACAAGACCTCTAACTATTCGGATAATGACACTGTTTGCATAAAATCAGTATTTCTGTTCAGAGGATATAGCGTTTATTTGTTTTGATGTGACCATTATTGTATATGAATGATACAAATTGAGAAGACCAGAGCATAAAAAATGATGTTTAAAGCTTCTCTGTTAAGATTGTGGTTATTCAAGTCTCTTTGTACAATTATGTCTCGGTAAATATAGTTAAGCTTACTTATTCTTCAGTGACAAAGATGCTTAGATTATAGAGTGTTTATTTCTCTGTTAACAAAGTCAACTAAAAAATGTTTGTCAGGAATGAACTTTTTATATCTGATAATAAAAGGACCAAACGTCTGAAGCAAAAAATTGGCCAGAGAAACCATATTTCCTGTTTCTTCATCAAACTATAAACATGTGTATAAGTAAAAACTTTGTGCACTTTCTGTTGTTAGGCAAATGTATTACTTATTGGCTGGCTTTGGTCTTATTATCTAGTATTATTGATCCTTCTCATTTCTGCCTCTACTTTTGGTTCTCCATATCAGATATCTGCTTTTGACCATTGACAAAGATGCAGATATCATGATCTTTAAAATCAATCTTTTTCATTAACATATTGGATTAATTACTTCTTTCAATATAACTAGATTGCAGTTTGATGGTTGACTGATTAGGTGGAAAATGCTCGAATTACTGGTTTCAGGTGATGCACTTTATGCATTGAAGGTTTCAATTAAGGCTCCATCAGATCAATTACGTGACTGGAACCAAAATCAAGTTAATCCCTGCACTTGGTCAAATATCATATGTGACAGTAACAATTTTGTCACTTCTGTGTAAGTTTTTATGCAGTACAATCTCTTTGACTGTGTTAGGACATTTATTTCAGAACCTCAGTATCAACACAATATATTTTCTGGTCTAGCTTATTTGAAATTTATCGTATGTGGGGGTTTGCTGTTTTGCAGAACATTGTCTGGAATGAATTGTTCAGGCACATTGTCCCCAGGGATAGGAGTCCTAAAGACTCTTACTACATTGTAAGTATGGAATTGTTTGCTAAAATGAGATTATGTGTTAACGCATTTTGTTTTGTCAGTGGCTGCTATCTCTTTCATGAGATATTATCTCATCGTTGTGAACTTTTATAGCATTGAAAACATGCAAACCATAAATCATGTTCCTTAATTGTTAATCACAACACAAGCTCAAGTAAGTTTAAATTCGAGATAGTGTCAAAATAACAATTGTTCCATTGATAAGAAGCCAACTTCTTCGATATACTAGCTTTATTCTGTGGTGTATCATAAGCTTCATCAACTTCTATTGTGTTGTTCGCTAACGAAACCAAACAATTTAAGTTGGTTTGCCTGACAAGATATTTAGAA
Organism: Erythroxylum minutifolium; assembly: GCA_027123815.1. NCBI lineage: Eukaryota > Viridiplantae > Streptophyta > Magnoliopsida > Malpighiales > Erythroxylaceae > Erythroxylum > Erythroxylum minutifolium. The sequence continues at coordinate 2,057,257 of JAOTJB010000210.1, read as the reverse complement.
CTGCTTTTATCAAGGTCCCTGTTTCTTGGAGAATCTACGAACTGTCTGAAGTTTCCTGTGAAGACAAGGGCACACAGAAAGATCATACGAGAACCTTTCAGTCATATAGGAAAGTTATTCGTAGGTCACTTCTAGTTTGATAAGAAAATGTTGATTGGGAGAGATGCAAATTCTATGTTCAACTTTCTGCAATGACACTTCGATATTTTGTGAATTTGGCAGTCTATGCTGTTGTAGCTTATGTTTAAATGTGGAGTTCAGGGACATACCTTTACATGGGAATTCGACTCTTGTTAATTGAAAGTAGGCAATCCAGTTCCCTTGATTACAGCACTGATCTATGTTAAGTTCATCATTGCAGAACATTGAAAGGAAATGGCATAACCGGTGATATACCAAGAGAATTTGGAAATTTGTCAAGTTTAACAAGCTTAGATTTGGAAAACAATCATTTAATTGGAGAAATACCATCTTCACTTGGTGATCTGAAAAAGCTACAATTTTTGTAAGTTACATCCCATCTAAATCACATGCTGTCCTTTTCCTTTGCATTATATATTACATCTCTGCATATTTCATAAGTAGATTTAGAAGTTATTTTCTTATTTGAGCAGGACACTAAGTCAAAACAATCTCACTGGAGGTATCCCTGAATCACTATCTGGTCTCAATAGCTTGATCAATATGTAAGTGATGATACGCTTTATGATGTCTATAAATATGGAAGCTATAATTTGCATAAGCAATTGAATGATTGAAATATTCCAAAGTTTTTATTTTTTCGAGTATGAAAATGAGATGCTAATATAATCCAAGTAATAAATCCCCAGGTTTCTTTTGTGTCTCGACAGCGGTATATGACTCCATACTTCATTAGCCAATAGTACTTCTAAAAGAATACCTGTCATTAAAAAGATAAACCCTATTCTCAGACATTTTCATGTCTTTCTTTACATTTTGCAGTCTGCTTGATTCGAATAACTTGAGCGGTCAAATTCCTGAGCGTTTGTTCCAAACTCCAAAATACAAGTATGTACAACATTGTTTGATTCTAGTTGAACTATTAATTGTGGAAGAATATGTCACTGGATGTTGCATGCTGTTTATTTATATGCTTCTGCTTATTTGCTTTCTCTCCCTCTCGCAGATATTTCACATAATTTGTTCTGCAATTTCTTGTTTCAGTTTCACAGGAAACCACTTAAACTGTGGGGTGAATCTTCCCCACCGTTGTGAATCTGATAACAATGATTCAGGTAATTTGATTAGCTATTCCATTACGACGACACTATTACAGTCCGTTATCTTTGCTACAAAATTTCTTTATTTTTTTTCCCCTCGAGAAGTTAATTGCTGATTTTTAGTATTTTCCTTCCTCGGCAGGCACTTCTCATAAGTCAAAGATTGGGATTATAGTTGGAATTGTTGGTGGACTAGCAATTATTTTTCTTATTGGAGGTTTGCTGTTTTTCCTTTGCAAGGGCAGACACAAAGGCTACAGAGAAGAAGTTTTTGTAGACGTTGCAGGTTTGAGTAACCTTTCAGCATATTTTAGCTAATTGGGTGGTTCTGAAAACTAGAAAGTTCATGATCAAGTCATAATTTTCTGTGTTTTTATTCATCCTAAGAAATATACTTATGGTTCAAAATTACTTAAAAAGTATCTTGTGGTATTGAAAATACTTAAAAAGAAGTCATTTGACTTTCTTTCGACTTATTTTAACATAATTCACTATTAAAGTCAGATCGGAATAGTTATGCAGACTTTGTCACGCACTTAGTATTCTGTCACATAACAGTGTGTTAGAATAGCTAGACCAGAACTCGTCAAAATGTTTTTTTTAAAAATATTTTCACTACCATAAGATGTTCCTCGGATAATTTTGATAGATAAGGATATTTTTAAAAATAAGTAAAATCACAAGGAATATCCACATCTTTTACCCTTATGTTTATATATTGCCTTCTAGAAATTATTTAGTAGACATTTTAATCATATCCTCTTTTTTGATAATCTCATTTTTTTGGAATTTGCATGAAAAATGAAAATTTTCCTGCCCTATATACATGCAATTATTGGAAATTCTTAGGAGCTTATCTGGCTTGGCCAACTTTTACTATAATTGTCAAGAATGTAAGGTTAATGCTATATTGCCACTGTAAATTATTCTCTGGTGTTGTTTGATAACAATTTTGATAATTGTGTTGTGTCATGTGAACGTTAAATGCTCATTAGTACCAGTGATTAAATTGTAACTAAGCTCAATTTTTGCTTTTAGTTGATTTTTGACAATTACATACAATCATTGAAAAATTTCGAATACTAATCTGTTTCTTCGGAAATTTTGGGAACAAAATACAGTTTTGCCACCTGAATGAAATGCATCTTCTTTGAAACAGCCTCTTCACAATATTCTTTGACATTATCTTGTGATGTATTTGATCAGGTGAAGTAGACCGAAGGATTGCGTTTGGTCAATTAAAAAGATTTGCATGGAGGGAATTGCAACTGGCAACAGACAACTTCAGTGAGAAAAATGTCCTCGGACAGGGAGCTTTTGGAAAAGTATACAAAGGAGTGCTTCCTGACAACACAAAAATTGCGGTGAAGCGGTTGACGGATTTCGAAAGCCCCGGGGGTGATGCAGCTTTCCAACGTGAAGTTGAGATGATAAGTTTTGCTGTTCACAGGAACCTATTACGGCTGATCGGATTTTGCACAACTCAAACAGAGCGCCTTTTGGTTTATCCATATATGCAGAACTTAAGTGTTGCGTATCGTCTGAGAGGTATTAGTTTATTATGTACCTTGAATTTGTGATATAGCAATGAATAGGATTAATTATGATCTCTACTGCAGAACGTAAACCTGAGGAGCCTGTCTTAGACTGGGAAACCAGAAAGAGAGTAGCCTTAGGAGCAGCACGTGGGCTGGAATATCTTCACGAACACTGCAATCCTAAGATCATACATCGGGATGTAAAAGCTGCTAACGTGTTACTGGATGAAGATTTTGAAGCAGTAGTTGGTGATTTTGGCTTGGCAAAGTTGGTAGATGTGAGGAAGACTAATGTCACAACTCAAGTTCGTGGAACCATGGGCCACATTGCACCTGAATATTTGTCGACTGGGAAGTCGTCTGAACGGACTGATGTTTTTGGGTACGGGATCATGCTTTTAGAGCTTGTAACAGGCCAACGGGCAATTGACTTTTCACGACTGGAAGAAGAGGATGATGTCTTGTTACTTGACCATGTAAGCTAATCGTGACACACGATCTACTGTTGCTTTTGTTTCTGTGCATTCAATCTGATTCATCTCAACTTTATGGATAGGAAAACAGTGTCTTTTTCATACGTCTATCTTTTTGTTTATTATTATCATTTTTTCACAATTTTTCTCATTCTTGCTTTGTGACTATTTCATTCTGGACCCATTTTACATATAAAGGTCAAGAAGCTTGAGAGGGAGAAAAGACTCGATGCAATCGTGGATCGTAACCTTAACAAGAATTATGACATCCAGGATGTTGAAATGATGATCCAAGTTGCCTTGCTCTGTACACAGGCATCACCAGAGGACCGTCCAGCAATGTCGGATGTGGTTCGGATGCTGGAAGGAGAGGGCCTTGCCGAGAGGTGGGAAGAATGGCAGAATGTTGAAGTTACACGTAGACAGGAGTACGAAAGATTGCAGAGAAGATTCGAATGGGGTGAAGATTCATTAAATCAGGATGCCATCGAATTATCAGGTGGACGATGAGGTAGCTCTTTAACAGCCTGTTCATTGCGTTAGAACAACATGTGATTCCTCTTCTTGGTTTAGCTAGTTTTATGTTAACCAAGTAAATGTTTCCTTTTCATTTCTCTTTTGTTCTGTCATAATTTGTATTGTGAAGCTTTCTTTCCACTGAACATACTGGATGTATAAGACTACTTTTGGAATTTTGTACTCTAAAAGGTAAAAATTTGTAAGTAGAGAAGCTTGGATTTGCTTGTCTTGGTACTATGTGTACAACAGTATCTGCAGTGATTAGCTACTTTTGGTTTGATGTTTTCTTGTTTAACCATTAAAGTCTGAGTAATCTCCACTACCAAATGTTCAGGGGAAGCTTTGAATTCTACTTTTCTTTTACTGAAGGCCTGTTTGTGTTTGGTTTGATGCGGTTTTTCATTTTCTGTTTCCGTCTCCCAAATTTACTGAACTTTTTCATATTGATTTACCTGACGATCATGTCGAGCAATAGTTTCCACAGAACTATATCTTTTTTCCTCCAACCACTTTCTCAGCATAAAACTACATCTTGATCTCTTCTTTGAGATTAAAGATTCAAATTAAGAAGGCCATAATTATAACAAATTACGATAATAATTTGAAGCGTAACTGCAATATAACATCAATTTAGAACAGTATTTGAGATATTCTTATGGTGCATTTGCCAAGTAA